>WMED01030999.1:0-10009 GCA_019650415.1 Pipa parva | reverse complement strand
TTAGTATGCGCTGGGGGAGGGAGGAAGATAGGAGCGCTGTGTGAACAGTGTGCTTTACAAGCACACTGAGCCGGCTGTGTAAGAGATAAGGAGGGGGGGAGCGGGGTTGCAGCTGCCTCTACCGGCCCGGCGCTGGGGGCCGGGTAAATGGCCTCGGGGGGGCCGCATCTGGCCCGCGGGCCGTAGTTTGGAGACCCCTGCTATATACTGTTTGCATAAAGAAAAACACTGTTACAAATATACATTTGTTTATTTATTCCCTGTGATTATTCTTGTTAATGAGATGAGCTGATCCATTCATCCTTTATAACTAGTAATAAGATCTTAATTTTTTTTGTTAGTTTCTTTTAATCTTGATCCCATGATTGCTGATTAAGAATACATGTAAATGTACCCAGTTTTCTTTTGGATATAATAGGTTGTGTCCAAGGTACATAACTGACTGAAACGGATGCGTAAATGCCTTTGCTTATATACCTAAATTGTAATGCAGTTTATGAATACAGTTTAATTCTTGGTGTGTGAGAATACGTTTTTTTCTTTGCTATGCACAGAAGTCTCTTAATCCCTTCTCTACTTCTCATATCTGTTCCTTGGTGAAATGCTTGCTGGACTTAATCTTGTAAATGTGTCACTTAATAAACCTGAACCGGTTGGTGCTCGTCAAAATAAGGAGAGAGATTAGAGATTTTTAGTAAATTTGAAAACATTTATCTTTGCCACTTTGGTCAAGGGCCACAGAACTTTACAAATATGATGTCGGTTAAGGGTGTGCGATATTGCTGAAAAATGATATCTCGATATTTTCTGTAATTTTGTGGATAACGATAATAACACATTTTTAAATAATGCAAAATATAGTTTAAGTTTTATATTTCAATTTAGTGGAAAAAAATTGGATTTACTGTGTTTGGGTTAATACTTGGTTTGTCTGGTTCTGGCGTTTTTGCTTGATGCTGTGTGTGTCGGTGGCTGTTAGGCCTGACATGTGGGCCTCTATTTATGTATGTGTATAGTTGGGTCTCAGCTTTGTTACAGAGCTCGTTAAAAGTGCGGCCACTATGATAGCCCGCCTCCCAGAAGTCTCTGCAGAAGCCTATTCTAAAGGCGTGGAGCCGTTCGATAATGACAGCTTGCATATCAATAACGATTACAATATTATCTTAGACGATATATCTCGCACGCCCCTAATGTCGGTATCTCTCGGCATGTTTCTTGTCTTCTACTGCTTCCAAAGTTGCTTGTAAGTCACAGTAGATGCACAGAATATTTACCCTGGAATTAATATATTTGTATAAGTGATATCCAACATAGTTATCCCATGTTATTAAGGCAAACCTCGTCAGCGTGTGTGTATATATATGTGTATGTATAATTTATATTTCTGTTTGTTTTAACTGTTTTAACTCCATAGCATGCAGTGAAATATCTGTCTGACTGCATTGCGTTAGTGCAGTCATAACAAGAGGGTTGCTTTGTGTGCAGTTAATCATGCACATACAGTTAAAAAGGACGTGTATTAAAGCTTATTCTTAGTGGAAGGGTGGACAGTTCCCTTTTGTTGTACCCTTTAGTGTAGGAATTCTGTTTAAAGTAAACCCTGTTTTTGTTTTGTGTTTGTTTTTTAAAGTTGTTAGTCATTTCCATCTACGAAAATAATTTTTTCATTCATATCTTATGCCAGATACCTTACCCAATGTCTGTATGATGTGATTAAATGATTTGAAGTTTGTTTTAATTAATTCTATAATATTTCTCCAGCGTACATATCACATGCCAAAGGATATTCATGTTGATCCAGAAAAATTTGCTGCTGAATTAATAAGTCGCTTAGAAGGGGTCTTAAGAGATCGCGAAGCAGAACAAAAACTAGAAGAGCGACTTAAACGTGTCCGAGCTGTAAGTGTATATAGTTTTATTTATAACCAGTCCCTCTCGAGTCATGGCCTTCCAGTTTGCCCTGAATACAATATTCATTTACTGTCACATATAATTGTTGCAAGTTTGTATCTGCTACCTGGAACATATAAGCATTATGGTTTAGTATTGCACTACTGGGTTGCTATGCTGCATGCATTGGATTTATATATGACTAGAATTTCAGTGTTTAAACAAATAAGAAAAAGTACATATTTAAGTTTTGTACAAGGTACATATGTTATTTTAAGCTTTAAAATACAGGGTCTTCACATTGGTATGATAGAATAAGAAAAGTACTTCCCATTGTTAAGTGAGACAGTGATAGTCTCGACCATTTTGTCAGAAAATGTTGTAGGCCAGTCTGTCTACGCACTACATGCTGGCTAAAGTTCCAAGCTTTACTTTCAGAATAATGGGAGCACACACCAAGCATACATCTGTTTGTGTCATTTTGTGTACTTGTGGATGATAAATGCAAAAATTGTTTCACATAATCATTTGCCCAGTGGAATAATTTGTGCTTGCATGTGATTTACTTTACCTTGCTAAGAAAGCAGTATTCCAGATGCAGTTTATAGTTAAAATGTTCTAGTAAGTTTTGCTTTGTATACAGGTACGCTAGGTACAAAAAAAAAAGAAATGGCACTTGAAAGCAGGGCAGTTCAAAAACATGGGGATATTTTACAAATTCTCCATTGTATTCTTTTAAACATTGAATTTTTGTAAAGGACACAGCCATGGATAGGTCGAGATCACCTAAGTGAAAACACAGACATTCATTTTAGTAAAGGGCTTCACTAAAATGTATTGGTTTTAGCGATCCCTTTAACTAATGCTTATTGTTAGACTCCGGTGATTAGCTTGAGGAGTAATTTCAGCCTGTGTCACATGTTTTAGTGTTTCACAAGAGGCTAGTAGTTGGTCTGTCAGTGTTTACTGTAGTTGTGAACTGTGCTACACTTTTGAGTCTGAATATTATTGATTTGTTGTAGGAAGAAGAAGGGGATGATGCAGATGTCTCCTCTGGACCTTTATTAGTTAACCACAAGTTGCCTTCAGGTCCTCCATTACATCATTTTAATTCACGTTATTCTGAGATGGGTTGTGTTGGATTGCAAGTTCGGGATGCCCATGAGGAAAATCCAGAATCAATTCTTGATGAACATGTACAGCGTGTTATGAAAACACCTGGTTGCCAGTCACCAGGGCCTGGACGCCATTCCCCAAAACCCCGCTCTCCAGACGGTGGCCATTTGAGCAAGACCCTTCCTGGGTCATTGGGAACAATGCTAACTGGGCACGGGAAACATTCATCCAAGTCCATGTCGAAAACAGAGTCTGGTAACATGCATCATCATAAGCATGTCTACCACCATGTCCATCACCACAGTGCAGTGAAACCGAAGGAACAAATAGAGGCTGAAGCATCACAGAGAGTACAAAGCAACTTTGCTTGGAATGTAGACTCTCATAACTATGCAACTAAATCACGTAATCATGCCGAAAGTATGGGTATGGCTCCTAATCCTGTGGATTCTTTGGCTTACAGGTAATTGAGGGTAATAACCTGTGTTAATAAAGTAGATTAACTGCTTTTAGTTTTTTTAAAAATAAGTTGAATGTAAATAGTGTAGATTATGTATGAAGAACAATTTTGTTAAACGCTGCTTATATAAATCCACTGACGCTCTTTATTTTACCACACCTGGCGAAACATATTTTACTGCTGCCCTTTGTCTTCTGGCCTAGATACTGTTCAATGGAATCTACCTGAATCTACAGTCTCTAATAATAATAAGAGTTTAGATTTCTATATTTTCTGTTTGTTTGGAATAACTCTTAGCAAATGGATGGTTTGTCTTGGGTGATTTAGGTATTTAGGGTAGTTGAAGAAATTACTAAACTAATTCTGTCTGTCCTGCCTTATTTTCTATAGCTGCAACAAAAATTAAGAGTAACATATGCCATTTATTAAGTTGTCTGATCTGAGGCTACGTGATTCTGTACATTTATCCGTATTGACCTGTCTGTCTTTAACAGTGGCAAAGTAAGCATGCTTTCAAAGAGGAATGCCAAGAAAGCCGATTTAGGAAAGACAGAAAGTGCAAACTATGAAATGCCTGTTGTCCCTGAGGATGTGGAGAGACATCAGAAAATCATGCAGTGGATAATGGAAGGAGAGAAAGAAATCAGCAGACACAAGAAAAATGGACACGGGTCAGCACAAATGCATTCAACTAAATCATTTCTTTTCTGGCTTTTGGCTGTTCTGTTGTTTGGGCTTTTAAACACATGGTTTGAATTTTAGTAGTTGCAAAGTATATTTGCGTGTACAGCTTAGTAAAACCTAATGATAATATATTGGGCAAATGGTAACAGAAACAATGGCTGTCAAGCGTGTGTGTGTGTGTATGTATGTGTGTGTGTGTGTGTGTGTGTGTATATATACACACACACACACACACACACACACACACACACACACACAGTGAAGGAAATAATTTTTTGATCCCTTGCTGATTTTGTAAGTTTTCCCATTTACAAAAACATGAACAGTTTATAATTTTAAGGATAGGTTAATTGTAAAATTGAGAGAGAGAATATCCAGAATAAAATCCAGAAAAACACCTTGTATAAATTTATTTGCATTTTGCAGTGAGAAATAAGTATTTGATCCCTCTGGCAAACGAGACTTAATACTTGGTGGCAAAACCCTTGTTGGCAAGCACAGCAGTCAGATGGTTTTTGTAGTTGATGATGAGGTTGCTGTACAAGTCAGGAGGAATGTATCTTTGAAGTTAAATTGTATTGCTTTCTCTCTGTTTTATCTTGACCGACAGCAGCCATGTTAAAAAGACCTCACCCGGTCCCATTGTTTTCTATTTAGCTTTAGATAAAATATATATAAAAAGGAAGTGTGCCCAAAAAGTTTTTTAAACTAAATACAAACCGGATTCCAAAAAAGTTGAGACACTAAACAAATTGTGAATAAAAACTGAATACAATGATGTGGAGATGGCAAATGTCAATATTTTATCCGTAATAGAACATAAATGACAGATCAAAAGTTTAATCTGAGTAAATGTAACATTTTAAAGGAAAAATATGTTGATTCAAAATTTCACAGTGTCAACAAATCCCAAAAAAGTTGGGACAAGTAGCAATTAGTGGCTGGAAAAAGGAAATTGAGCATATAACGAACAGCTGGAAGACCAATTAACACTAGGTCAATTGACAACATGATTGGGTATAAAAAGAGCTTCTCATAGTGTTAGTGTCTCTCTGAAGCCAAGATGGTAAGAGGATCACCAATTCCACCATTATTGCGCAGAAAGATAGTGCAGCAATACCAGAATGGTGTTACCCAGCGTAAAATAGCAAAGACTTTTAAGTTATCATCATCAACCGTGCATAACATCATCAAAAGATTCAGAGAATCTGGAACAATTGCTGTGTGTAAGGGTCAAGGCCGTAAAACTCTACTAGATGCTCGTGATCTCCGGGCCCTTAAACTTCCCTGCACCTCAAACAGGAATGCCACTGTCAAGGAAATAACAGAATGGGCTCAGGAATACTTCCAGAAAGCATTGTCAGTGAACACAATCCACTGTGCGATCCGCTGTTGCCAGCTGAAACTCTACAGTGCAAAGAGGAAGCCATTTCTAAGCAAGAGCCACAAGCTCAGATGTTTGTACTGGGCCAGGGGTCTTTTAAAATGGAGTGTGGCAAAATGGAAGACTGTTCTGTGGTCAGATGAGTCACGATTTGAAGTTCTTTATGGAACACTGGGACGACATGTCATCCAGACCAGAGAGAACAAGGATAACCTAAGTTGTTATCAACGCTCCGTTCAGAAGCCTGCATCACTGATGGTATGGGATTGCATGAGCGCTTGTGGCATGGGCAGCTTGCATGTCTGGAAAGCCACGATTAATGCAGAGAACGATGTTCAGGTTCTAGAACAACATATGCTCCAATCTAGACGTCATCTCTTTCAGGGAAGACCCTGCATTTTTCAACAAGATAATGCCAGACCACATTCTGCAGCTATTACAACATCATGGCTACTTAGGAGAAGGATCCGGGTACTGAAATGGCCAGCCTGCAGACCAGATCTTTCACCTATAGAGAACATTTGGCACATCATAAAGAGGAAGGTGTGAAAAAGAAGGCAAAAGATGATTGAACAGTTGAGGCTTGTATTAGACATGAATGGGAGAGCATTCCTATTTCCAAACTTGAGAAACTGGTCTCCTCTGTCCCCAGACATCAGTTGAGTGTTGTAAGAAGGGGGATGCCACACAGTGGTAAAAAATGGCCTTGTCCCAACTTTTTTGGGATTTGTTGACGCCATGAAATTTTGAAACAACTTATTTTTCCATTAAAATTATACATTCTCTGAGTTTAAACTTTTGATCTGTGATTTGTGTTCTATTCTGAATAAAATATTAGATGTTGGCACCTCCACATCATTGTGTTCAGTTTTATTCACAATTTGTTTAGTGTCCCAACTTTTTTGGAATCCGGTTTGTAGCTTAACGTGTGAGTATTATGAGTTTTTATTTGCTATAGTGTAAATTTTTATATCCTTCAATGTATCTTATGAAGACTTTAACACAGCTGATTCCCCCAGCAAGCAAGCGATCTTTCATTGCTGGCGAAGACCAGGTCAAATCTGCAGCTTACAGTGAAAGACCACTTCCTCCCCCAACGCAGGCGCAGTGACGTCACTCATCAGTGCCTGTACTTTGGGGGAAGGAGCTGCTGAGCGATGTTACCTTTTCGGCACTCGCCATCACTGCCTTAACACATAATTTGTTGTTGACTGTAGTCTCATAGTTTCTTTACTTTTCTGTGCATACAGCTCTTCATGTGCCAAAAAACAGCCTGCGCCTGAATTGTCTAGGCCACTGTCCATTGAGCGACCTGGTGCAGTTCATCCTTGGGTCAGTGCTCAGCTTCGCAATGTGGTACAACCATCACATCCTTTTATCCAGGATCCTACGATGCCTCCAAATCCTGCCCCTAATCCTTTGACACAGCTGGAAGAAGCAAGGAGACGTCTAGAAGAGGAGGAGAAAAGGGTTGGAAAAGTGCCACAGAAACAACGGTAATACATTTTGTTTTAATAAATGTTTTTCTAGGTTTCTGTGTCATACAAAAATGTAATATAGGCCTTTGTTAAGCGCAAGCACTATGGGGAAAATATGCCAAAACATATCAGAAAAAAGTCTCCATCTCGAAATGTCCCATTTGCATAACTGAGATGTTTTGCAAATATTTTTTAGCTAATACGTCAATAAAGTCTACTAAGTCTTCTTTTTTGTAGCAAATTGGAAAATGGTTTATAGGAGGGGAAAAATGGGGTTGGCATCTTTTGGCCCAGGTACTAAGTGCAAGTAAGAGACCCATAAAATATTTGAACGGAATGGCATCAACTATCTGTATCTGTACCTTCAATACTCCCACATATAAAGGTATGTGCTATTAATAGAGAATCTGCAAATACAAGTACTTACGTTTTCATATACCGTATTTTCTGGACTATAAGGCGCACATAAAATGCTGAGAATTTCTCAGAAATAAAAAGCAGTTATTTACCTGTATACTATTACTTTTAGACCCCTTTAAGGACTGCTGAAGGTAACCATGCATTTGTCTATATGCCGTTAGTCACAGAGAAAACACACAAGTCACTCTCTAAATGTTTTGAGTACATTTGTCATAATTTTTTTGTTATATTTATTATATGTGTGTATATGATTATTATTTTCTATATATATTTTTAAGGCTGAAATTGCACACAGTTATCAATTATTTTATACTTCCCCTAGTGCTATACGTCGGGTGTTAATCCAAAGGGTATTTGAAAACTGTTCACATATGCAAATATCTGTTTGACAGTATTATATGTTGCTCTACTGTCAGGAAACAAATAAAAGCCTTTTAGCTCACTCCAAGTTCTAACATGGTTTCAGCTCAGTTTGTGGAGACCTTAAAACAGGGTCCCCAGCCGTCAGTCCTCGGGCCTCTTGGTCCTGTGCCATGTGATGGTGGTGATGTGCATACAGGAAGCACATCACAATCATGTGGCAGGTAACATGCTTGGGAAGGTGATACTGCTGAAGAAAAAAATTACTTAAGAGGTAATGTACTACATATTAACTCATAGTTTCTTACGATAATTCTTAGTAACAGTAATGCCATTTTACAGAGGCAGATGAATGTTTCACATCTTAACACTTTTCAAAAACAGATTAAACAGATTTAATACAAGACAAAGAAAATGGTTAAATAGTCTGTATACAAACTACTCAGTAACCCGACAAACTAGAAGACATAATTTGCAGCCAGTTTCACCTTGTGCATTTTGCCAAGAGCAGCTATTTCAGCTTACAGGAATTTTGGGAGTGATTTTATTTTCTCGGCAAGTTTCTGTGTAGTTTATATTCCAAGTTATTGAAAAGTGCAAATGAAACAGACTTCTATTTTTCTATAATCTCATTCAGCATTTGTAAATATTGTAATTCTACAAGATATTAGCTGTTGCAAGTTAGAAATAGATCAATCAAATTATTTAAATTATAAAACCTTGATAATTTTGGTGGTTTAGTGTCCCTTTTTTTAAGATACAGTAAACAGTTTAGAGTTTTTTTACACTAATATCTCTATCTGTGTATACACTGAATGTCTGTTGACTTTGTTTTATTTTAAATCCTTAGTGGCCTCATTGCTTTTCTCCTTATTGGCAGTTGGCATTCTTTGTTCTTGCCGCTACGAATAGTGGCCCATTTTATAAATGTTGTTTTGCGTCAGTACATGTGATTTTTCTTTTTAATTCAATAATTACTTTTAATAGCAGGCAGGGAGGTATGTGACAAATAATAGTAGGCAGCAGTTCCCTCTTTGACTTGGCATCCCTGGTGGCTGCCTGCTGTTCAATACAGGAATGTTTGTATGAAACAATCTTAAGATTTTCTTTCCTTTCCTATGAAACAACCTAAGCCATGTGCCCTTCCTTTACAAATAATGTTTACAACCACCACATTTTTTTTTTCAGGGTGCAGACTTATTTTACTGGTTACATTATGGGCTCCTTTTAAGGCAGCAAGAGCTTTCTTTTTTACTAAAACAGCAGAAGTAGCCATTGAAGGCCGTTCTGTCCCTTGCCCTGTTAGTCCATTCCTTAGTATATAATTTGCAGCTGCTTTTTAAAAAAGCATGTCCTTTTTTTCCCTTTTTGAAAGCCTGTGTGATAGAACACAGCAAACTTGAGCTTAAAACTGTTTTCCAAGGTTTTCAAGTAATCTTCCCTGTTCTGGGCACAGAAGAAGCCCTTGAAGTATTGGCATTGAATAGCATTTTTCTAATATGTAAGGTTGTTCTCTAGGTATGTTCAAGAGGTTATCCAACGGGGCCGCACCTCGGTCAGACCAGCTTTTATTCCACTTCTGAATGTGGTACCAGCTGTTTCCGACATGGACCTCTCAGAGTCAGAGTATGTGGCACTCTTCTTTTTATTTGTAACCTTGTCTGTAGATGTGACGCTTTTCCCTCCCATCCAGCTCTTGTAGTTTCTTCCTCTCGTATGTTGTGTTTCTAGTCCTTTTTTCTTTAGTAGATTTTAAACAGAGTCTGCTGTCCATGCATAATTTCTGTTTACATTTTTCTTGTTGTAGGTAGTATCTGTGCAAGCTTCTTAAAAACACTCATTGTGTAATTCCTCAATGGGACAGTCGTTTACTGTGGTCTAGTAGCCCAGTGCAACCAATCAGAAGATGAATTTCATTATTCTAGCTTCCCTTCTTTGTTACTATGGGTTACTAGACCTCCATAAACAATAGCCCCTGTTGATGAATTCCCCCAGTAGATCCTGCTAAATCCCACAAAGAGAGTTTTGGGTCAGGTTATAAGATATGAAGTAACAGGGGGACTGTATGAATAAATTGGGAATCTGCTATTTTAGTTTTAAATCCCCTTTCTGCTAAAATGTATTGCCACTGTCAATGCAATGTTTGGAAATTGGAAGGTACACTTAGGGGGTAATTCACTAAGCTCCGAAGTGAGCTGCGTACTGTTCGCCTCACTT
>WMED01030998.1:0-10009 GCA_019650415.1 Pipa parva | reverse complement strand
GACGATAAGATAGCGCCCCTCTCCTCCTACCTGTAGGCCCCCCTGCCTGAGCCACTCGGGTTGGCGACGGCTCGCATGCCAACAGAGAGGGCTCTGCATGCTTTCTCTGGCACGCGTGCCATAGGTTCGCCATCCCTGATATAGACTGAAGAAAGGAATAAAAGAGACAAGATGACAATATTTTGATTGGCGGGCCCCTACTCTTTTGTCACTTGATGGGCCCCAGCAATTCAGTCTGACACTGCTTAAAGTGCACCTGTCACCTCAAAACACTAATACCAATTTGGGTTGTACTAATGAAATAAACTTTTTGTAAATATATATGTATTAATAAAAATGTACCTTTATACAGCGTTTCTCTCTGTCATCTTCCCTGTCAGCCTGACTTTTCTTTCCTGAGTCGGGTGGGTGGGGCTAAGTAATGATTGACATTATAGCTCCTCCAATCAGATCCCTGGTAAATCGTGATTTAAGGGTTCTAATTGGAAGAGCTAAAATGTCAATTATCATTTAGACCTGCCCAACCCGACTGACAGGGAAGATGAAAGAGAGAAACGCTGTATAAAGGTACATTTATTTAATACACATAAATTTACAAACATGTTTATTTCATTAGTACAACCTAAATTAGTGTTATTTTTGAAGTGACAGGCGCACTTTAACATATTGCTATAGGTAATATGACATAAACAAAAGGAAAGATTTACTTTGGAATAGTGTGCAAAGTTCAGTAAGAGGTAAGAAAGGATTGGAGAGGAATTTCACCATTGAAAAAGAATGGGGTTTTCTTGGTATAGGATTGGGTTCCATGACATGTGTGGTTTAAGGGATAAGTTATGACCAATAATAATTGTCTGCTTTTTTTATGATTTACAGTAGGTGAATTATGAGTTTATAAAAATCTATATAAATGTTCAAAAATCTCTAATTAGAGATTGAAAAATGATAGTGACAATCAGAGGTGGCTCTGGCCCTATTGGTGCCCTAGGCAACCCCCCACCCAGCGCCCCTCCTCTCGCGCTGTCCCCCAGTCCCGCGCCGCCCCCCCTTGCCCAGCGGCCCCCACTCACCTTCAACACCCCTGTCCAGCCGCGGCTGCACGTAACCGGCCCGGCTGGCATTCTGGAAAGAAAAAATGCTAGAGGCGCCCCCCTGGGCAGGCGGCACCCCTAGCACTTGCCTACTCTGCATAATGGCAGAGCCAGCACTGGTGACAATGTTTAAATACTGTGTTTTTCATAATTCAGGTAAAGCAAATTGCTGTTTGTTTTTACCCCACAGTTCAATAAAGGTTTATGCAAAGTTGAACCTGTTCCTTTCTATTTACTCCTGCAGTATGCTGCCTGGCTTATCCTGTGGGTCTCTTGGAATGCATTCATTATTTGTTTCTACCTGGAAGCAGGGGAACTTTCTAAGGTAAGCTGTCATTTAATGCATGCTCATTTAGAGTATTATATACAAAGATAATATTCATCTTTAGCTTTTCAGTGGATTTGTGTAAAAAGATTCTGCTAATTTAACCAAATGAATCTTGTAAGGCAATTGTAAGTCTAATTTCTTGGTCAGTCAATAAGAAGGGGATGAGTGAGGGCGGGTAAATGACAGAGAAAAGTAAGGTTAAACACGACAAATTCTACCCATAGAGGCCTTTTATATTTATTTTTCATACATTTTTCTGAATTCAAGTCATCTGAAATAACAATAAAGATGAATTCTGATAATCCAGTATCTATGGGACTAGAGTGATGCTAGATTTATTCATATTCTACTGTACTGTTAATAGCAATCTTTATTATTTTCTGTTAATCAGTTAGTGTGAAAGCCTGATGTGTTTGTACATATAAATCGTGCAGTTTCAAGGGGGTAATTCATCAAGAAGCGAAGTGAGCTTCGATCCGTTCGACTCACTTCGCTAATAGTAGTATGCTCATGCTGATGTCCTGTGCGTGGACATCAGCGTGCGCATTAAAGGGATTCCCGTCTCGGCGAGGCAACTCTTTTGGTCTCGCCAAGACTAGAATCCCATTAATGCGCATGCTGATGTCCGCGTGCAGGACCTCTGTGAGCGCATATCACCATTTGCGAAGTGAGCCGAAGGATTCGGAGCTCACTTCGCTGAATGGTGAATTCCCCCTCTAATCTCAATAAAAATGACCTGACCTATCAAAAAGCTAGACTTGGCGGCACAAGCTCTAGTCATTGAGTATCTGGAATGAAAACGAAAACTCAACACATTTGCTTGACTTTTTTCACTGTTACTTTCTCCACATTTACTTTTAAGATAACTGGAGATTATTTATCAAGCAGGTATATACAAAACATCTGTATCTGCAAGCATCGCAAGCCACACACAAGTAAAGTCCCACAAAATAATTACTCTTTCATACTAACTTTTTGTTCCGTGTGATTCTGTTGTTCTCCAGCAACATTAAAACACATCAGCTGCGCAACTGAATACATTTAACTTAACTGAAATTGTTTTCATGGAGGCTAGGTCATATCTGATTTGAAAAAAAACAGAATAATTATAAATTGGATCTGACAGAATCACATTAAAATCTCAGTATATCTGATACCTATGCATTTTTAAGGTGAGTTTTAATTTAAGTGTTACTTCTCAATTAAATATCTGCAAGTGGAAATGCAATAATCTATTTTAGCACAAAACAAACATTTGAATGTCACACTTTCTTCTAGGCGCAGTGCACATGTTACAAATAACTTGATAAAATTTCAAAGTTTTAAATTATATTGGTGATTTTAATGAACAGTCCAGCCTTCTGTTTATTCTTTTAAAGTTAAATAAATGCATTTACGGGATATTTTGCTTACCTGTTTCCACCTCTTTTCACTTTATAAACACTTTCTTTTAGAAACTCCTCCTCTCTGTTTTTGAGCAGAATTGAATGAAAGGTTGGAGAACTCTGATGCACACCTGTTTGTTCTTTTATTAAGAATTTTCAAACCTAGTGATCATGCCAGGGGCATAAGACTTTATGTTAATTAGGCGAGAGAGATGGGACTTCTTTAGGAAAGCGGCTATAAATGCAAAAAATGACTATTATAATATATTGAAAACTGAATTTCTTTAACAATGACAATTACACTGTTAAGATAGACCGTTCTATTTTGCACAAATTACCTGGCTAACACCATTTCCATTGTGCAAGTGTGAACAAGGTAATATGCTTGTGTTTCAGTTGTCTACACCTACTGAGATAGTCGGACTTACTGTTAAACTTGGTAGTAGCAAATCACAGTATCAAGCCTTTTATTTAGAAAATAATGTTTCCAGACTTTGGAACAATTTTAGAAAAGTTTCCAACTATCTTAGCTTAAAGGAAAAATAATTATTTTCAGTGTCCCTTTTAATATATAAATATAGTACACAAAAAAGGCTTACTGAAAAGGGGAAAAAAAACTCAACATATATGTTGCTTATACTTAAACTGACACACAGAGCCTGTAATCTATATATTAAGGGGGTAATTCAGGAAAGAGCGAAGTTACCTTGCGATTCTTCTCACCACTTCGCCGAGACGGGTACGCGCTCCCTGGCCTCCTGCAAGCGGAGATCAGCGAATGCTTTAAAGGTACTTCGGCTCACCTCGTGACCACTTGAGTCGCCTCGCCGAAGTACATTTAAAGCATTCGCTGATCTCCGCTTGCAGGAGACCAGGGAGTTCGTTTCCGACTCGGTGAAGTGGTGAGAAGCATCGGAAGGTAACTTCGCTCTTTCCTGAATTACCCCCTAAATCTTATGCTAAATGGAAATGTGATTGGGACTGGCATCTTAACAAACACCTCTGAGGTTTAGGTAAATCTAGTTCATACCATCTTCATTAGCTTTCATAGCGTATTTTTTTTTTCCTCACAGGAGTGTATGATGTGCTGCACATTACTGTATTTGCTAAAAGTGTCATCATTATACAGGTCTCTCAAATCCATTCCTTAGGCCAGCGGTCGGCAAACCGCGGCTCACGAGCTGCATTTGGCTCTTTAGCCGCGTTGTGTGGCTCCTAAGTAGGAACCCTCCCACCCGCCCATGGCCTTTGACGTCTCTTGTGATGGGACGTCAAAGGTCATGTGATCGGGAATGTATGCACTCCTCCCCCTTCGTGGCTCCGGAGACTTTTTCAACGGTGGAGGAGGGAGTGAAATGGCTCCCTCCTCCTACAAAGATTGCCAACCCCTGCCTTAGGCAATAGCGCCACCTTCTGGCCATTACTTATGATCTCTTTTAGAATGTCAGCAGTGGTTAGATAAACATGTTTTTCAGTTTTGTGCAATGTTGAACTTTAAATTACCTCTTAGAAGGAGGAGCCCAGATGGCAGAATGTATCAAAAATATTATAAATATATGTCTTTTTTTGTGAGTTAGGCAGTTCAGTCCCTAATGAGAAGCATGAGGGAGACAGATTTTCAAGGAGTAAGTAAATAATTTATCTACTAAAATCTCTAAGGAGAACAAGGAAGCTTAAAGATTGGGACAGTCTGATTTAGAAAAAGGAGATCATATTGAGGGGAAAACTATTTGAAGAATATACTCTTATGGAGAAATAATATTTTTGATAACCTTTGGATTATAATATGATCTGCTGAGTAATGTGATGTGAGGATTCTTTTACCGTTAAATAAAAGTTACAAGTTATTGTTTTGGAAAAAAACAAGTGTCTCTCTCTGGATTTTATCCCATATTACATCAAGAGAGCAAAGTACTCAAGTTGACCTTAGTTCTATTTCCTATCTTTGACAACAAGAGGAGCCTTATCATCCAGAGATAATTCCTGCACCATTTTACATTTTTACACCTTTTCTCATTTTTAATTTTATTGCACTTGGGCAGTCCGCTGACTGGAGCCATCAGGTCGCCATCCATGACATTAATAATTTCCCTGAGGTCACTGACCCAGTCATCACGGCTCCTGCTCATTGCATTTGCACAGTGGTAACAGGCAGGGCCGGTTTTAGCTGTGGGTGGTGTGGGCTACCACCCAGGGCGCAATCTCTTTGAGGACGCATGAGCGCTGTCCAAGAGCGCCAGGGGTGGGCGGCTGCTGGTGGCGATGGTCCGGGGGGGGGGCAGCTGCTGGTGGTGGTCCGGGGGAAGGGGTCAGCTGCTGGTGGTGGTGGTCACCCAGGGCATAAATGTAGCCAGAACCAAAACCAACTCTGGTAACAGGAGGAGGGTCTAGGATTAGCTTGATAACCTTTGCTCCAAGTGATAGTTTTTTCATCTATTGCTATAATTATTCTTCAAGTCATATTCTACCTGTCATTTTCACACTTATTGTACTTAAAACTAGTTGGGCTATAAACAGAAGGCACTTTTTACAGACTTTAGTGTACCTTTAAAGTCAATCCTAAGTAAAATCTGAGTAATTAAGTAACTTTTCCACTATATCACACTTTTCTTTGGAAATAATTCTTGTTCATCATCTTGATTTTTTTCTAACCCCTCCATTTATTCTATTCATTCCTGTCTTCTACATTTGTAGATGCCCTCCCATTCTTAGTTTAAAGACTCCTCAAACCCTCTAGCTATCTTTTTCCCATACTTACCTGCACCCATTTAAGTAAAAATCCTGTAGTCAACAGAGTAGCCAGACAAAGCCACACCTTTCCTACACCAGTTTTTGAGACACTTGTTTATGTCCTTAATCTCCTAATGCCTCTCTGGTTTGACACAGGCAGTATTTCAGAAAATGCTTATTTTGAAGTTCTTGTTCTATGCCTAAGGCCTAACCAGATTTAATTTCAAGGAGTTTTTAACCTATATGTCAATCTTGAGTGCAAGGAAGGCAGCAAACAACAATCCCAGATATTCCCTAGCATGAGGAATTTTAATTGTGCCACATATTATAAAAATATTATCAATATTATATTGTAAGCTCTACGGGGCAGGGACCCCCAACCTCTTGTGTCAACCAAAACCAAGCACTTAAAGTGATGTATCCTTGTGATATTTTACTTGTATTGTTTAATGTACTTTTCCCATGTCTGTATGGCTGAATTGTACTTCACCGTGTAAAGTTGTGGCACTTTATAAATAAAATTATATATACATACAATATAGTATTATAAAGGAATTACTGAATAAACCAATTTGTTCCTTGATTGTTAAAAATATATTTAATAAGAAGTAAGATACCCTCATACAAAATTTTTGTAATAACATTTTTAAAAATATTTTCCTCACTGATTCGCCAATGACATTATTAAAAAATGATAGAGGCTTTTAGCTGCATTCGTTATTATTTTTGACATTGAGCTTATTAACCATCATTTACATTCCACATTCAACATCTTTAACAATTTCTCTGATCTCTATTGCTATTCCATCCCATAGTGACACTAGTATTTCTTCTTATTACAAAATAACATGTCATGGCTGAGAAATATATTACAATAAATTGGTTGAAAATAGATAATAAAACATAACCCTAATGCAAGTAATGAGTAAAAGAATAGCTTTAATCCACAAGCCACTGCAGGAGGTTTATAGGGCTGCTTTCTATTGCTAAACCTGAAAAGCTTTTTTCTATCACTTCAAGTAAATTTACATTATGTTCATTTTTCACAAATATTTAATGCAGTTTTGTACTTAATTTTTATGCAGACTGAATTTTATTATGAAGTAGAAATGGGTGTCCACATCTTTTATATATGCAGTCTTTATTAGATATATTTAATCTGGTTTAAGATTATTTTATTGTAACACAGTAATGACTGCATAATAATAGCGGCCTACAGCCAGAATGGGAAATTATTACACATTAGCAGTTCAGCATGGGATTACATGTCAAATATAAAAAGGGAGACATATAAATAAATCTCTGGGCGAGATGTATGGTTCAAATTGGGCACTACTTGTGAGGGGGGCCAAGAAAGGAGAAGAAGTGGCGACCCTGCCAAAATGGAAACCAACCTTAAAAGGAGTAGGATGGTGCCATGAGGGTAGTCACTAAGGGAAAAATAGGAGGGGCAAGCATTCAAGATTTGGCAATAAAGAATTTCAAGTTTGTTACAGAATTACAGTAATAAAATAAAAATAGTGTAGGGTTTTACAGATTTTTCAGACAGTAATATGAACAGGACTATAAGACGCTCCGTATTTTTTTACAGAAAATTTTGGGATTAGTAAATGCACACAAACACCCACATTTACACATATGCACACACTTTTACAGGTGCAAACACACATACTATCACACATCAACATGCACAAACTCACACACTTGCACACTCACACACATGCATACTTTCACACATACATGCACACATACACACATGCACACACAAACACACACAAGTAAGTTCTAAGTAGACAAATCCTATTCTCAGATCCCTAGATGCAAAAAAGCTAGAAAGGGTAGGAGAGAGCGCAGAACAGGTAAAAACCCTCCCCTTATTCCCCGGAAAACAGCCTCAACCCTAATAAGGCGAAATTTACTGAAGTTAAAAAGGATTTTTTTGACTTTTTCACCTGAAAATAAGCTAGAACAAAGAAGGTACAGTATGTTAGGCTGCTAGGATTAATACTCACCAGCATTGCTACTCTAGCACCCGATTATAGGATTCTTCAGATGTTCCTGGGTGTGCAAGTATCTTGTTCTTAACTCTCCGTGTATGACCTTAGCCTGTTTACTGAATTTGCCTGATCATCCACTGTAGTGTTGTAGTGAGGATATATGTCACCTGGGATAAGTCCAATATGAGACACTGACTTTCTGGATCAGAACTCTTTATTCCATGCTTCATCCATAGCTTCCTGTCTAGCGCTTCCTCATTCCTTTAGTTAACCCCTCCTCCTCTATTACCTCACTCTTGCTAGGCAGATGGATTACAATGTACAAACGTATGAACAACAAACACATAGAACAATACATAGAACAGTTACAACTACATCACATCCACCTGACTACAGCCTTAGCTCTGTTTTATGACTATGCCTACTTGCCGTCTGCCTTTCTACTGACTACTCTTCCTGACTCCTGTTTAGTGCTTGACTATCTGCGGACAGAAAACCCTAGGGGCTGTGATTTGGACATAGCACTGGAGCCAAATCCTAACCTCCTTGTGGAGGCTCTGGGTGAAGACTGGGTGTGTCTTATACTCCGTGCCTTTGGGGCTTGCTATTGCCAAGCCAACTTTGGTACACGTACCCAGCTGCCTCCTCCTTCTACTCCCATCTGTATCTTTGTATTTTCTTTAAAGTGAATATAAAATAAATTAAAATAATAATGTGATGGAACAAAAATATATTTATTGCATAGACAAAGTACTAAATAAAGAATATATCAGTGCTGTCTTTCGGAGCAAATGCTTTTTTTTCTGCAAGACAGTTCAACAAGACTCTTATTCCCCATCTATTTACAATGACAATGATATATTTACCAGACTTAGAAAGAATAAATGCATTGACATTTAGTGCCAGGTAAGCTATTAACTTGTCAGCTAGAGGCTTTTTTAGTCATTGAGATTACTTTGAATACTTGAAGACAAACTGTTTCCTACATAAACCAAGATCTTTACAAACACACATTGAATCTTCTGTTCGTATTATTATACCTTACACTTTTTATGTGAAAAGTGTAAAATTGTTTTCTTTTGTGCATGTTGCAGTCTATGCCATGTTTTTAACTTACAGCTATTATGTAATACAAATCCGAGGGGGTTATTCACAAAAACTCAAGTTGTTGCATAGAGGTGTGAATTCACCAGCTAAACCCAGTCGCAATAGAATGCTACTGTCGCAGTCGTGTCTTTATAATGAGAATATTGTCACAGTCGCCACTTTACTATGGAAATGTTTCGTAGTCACAACTTTAAAAATTGGGGAATGGGGAAAATGTCACGGTCGTGGATTTGCTATGTGAATCCGCTGTTCAAGAATTTGATAGTCAAATTCGCACCTTAGTGAATAACCCCGGATTCCATTTAATACCCATCTGGCATGAGCCATCCAGCTAAGATCATTATCAGAAATATTGCATACTAGCTGACATTTAATCACTTTTAAATTTATTATCTTATTTATTAAGAAAATGACGGTATTGCTAATTTTATTTTAATCTGTTGTTAAATCGCAATCGCAACAATTTTAAAGTTGCAACTACGACAATATCTTCATAGTAAAGTCATGACTGCAACAATATTCTCATTATAAAGACACAACTGCGACAGTAGCAGTCTATTGTGACCGTCTTTAGATGACGAATTCACACTTTTACGCAACAATTCAGACTTTAGACAGTAACCCCCCATGGGTCCCAAAATCCATAGATTTTATTTTTATCTCTTTATTCCCTTCTTATGTCCCTAAGATTTTATTGTATCCTTTGGCTTCAAACCCCTACCTGCTTTACATCACCCTAAGGAGTATGCTGTTATACACCAAAAACTTCTGTCTGAAAGAAAAGCGCAAATATACACACTTCATAGTGCTTTAAGTGTATTAATATATTTAAATAGTGCAGGACCCAAACGTCCCCAGATTTTAGAAAAAGCACACAAAAGGTGTGAAAAATGTGAATAAAGATGTGAAAAAATATTTGAATAAAGTAATCACACAGTCATTTCAATCTAACGTCACTGCATTCTAATCCAGACGTGGTGTAGCTTTGTTGAAATCTTCGCTATTGCAATGCCTGTCCTATTAATTTAACTTGCTAGACACTACACTTGATTACCTATTGTGGTCACGTTGCATGGTTCCATCATGGTCACTTATTTTTGCCAAGGTTCCATCACAGTCGCATATTTCTGGCACGGTTACATTGCGGTCATATAATTCTGCTGAGGTTACATCGCGGTCAGGTAATTCTGATGTAGTTCTGTTGCAGTTGTGCAATGCACGACGTCAAATCCATCATGGCCGCATTCTCGACATTTTTCCTATATAAAGCGACCAGTTTGGTTCATCCATGGCTGAATATAGAACCACTTAGATTGTAAGCTCCATGGGGCAGGGCCCTCCAACCTCTTGTGTCAATCACAACCTAGCACT
>WMED01030997.1:0-10009 GCA_019650415.1 Pipa parva | reverse complement strand
AATTTAGCCATGAAACCTCCCACACTAAAATGACAGGTGTTTCAGTCTCATTGTCTAACCTCTGTATATATTGACATTAAAAACCTTGTATTCTGCATTTCTGTCCGCATGCAACACATCCAAATGTAAATATAAACAGTTTTCAAATAATTAAATGAAAGAATGAATACTGTACATTGTTGGATTTAAACATGTAGTCCATTTCTGGATACCTTCATGCCAAAAATTACAACAAAATTGATAAGAGGAAAGAAACGCCTCTTTTGTAAGGAAAAACTTAAAGGAGAACCATGAGCTTGTTCACACCAGCAGTGGTTCTTAAGGGGGAAGGGGAGATGCTTACCAATTGCTTTTTTATGCTCTAGAGCTGCCCCTGCTCTGAGTAATTTGCTGATGTCTTCTGCTCTTGACAGGCACTGCAGTCCCTTTCACGTCCTGTTTGTGAGTTTCGCTGAGTAGAGCATGCGCAGTAGCAGTTTTTTTTAAATTCAATTTATTGTCACTGAGAGTGTACAAGTACACACCAGTGAAAAGCACATAAGTTTATGGTGACAACTGCTTAAGGGAAGAAGTTTTTCCTGAACCTGCTTGTACGGGAGTGCCGGCATCTATAACATCTGCCAGATGGTAGGAGATGGAACAAATCCTGGTTTGGGTGGAAATTGTCTTGGATAATGTTGCATGCTCTGTGTATACAACGTTTGTAATAAATATCCTCAATAGGAGTTAGTTGTGTGCCAATGATCCATTGGGCTGTATTGTCAACCCATTGAAGTGCTTTACGATCTTTATCACTGCAGTTTCCATACCAAGCTGTTAAACGGTATGTGAGGATACTCTTGATGGTGCATTGGTAGGAGTCGACCAATATCCTTGTGCTTACTTGGGATTTTCTCAGGCTTCTTAGGAAATAGAGACTCTGTTGGGCTTTTTTTAACAGACCTAGAAGAGTGGAGGGACCAAGATAGGTTATTTGATAAATGGACACCAAGGAACTTAAAGCTATCCACCCACTCTACTTGTTTCCCATGGACATAAACTGAGAGGTAGTCATGATGTTATTTTACCCTTCTGAAGTCCACCATCATCTCTTTGGTCTTCTTTGTATTTAGTAACAGCGAATTTTGATCACACCAGGATACCAGATTATGGATTTCTATCATATAGGCCGATTCATCATTCCCTTTTATGAGGCCCAGCACGATAATATCATTAGCAAACTTTATGGTGAGGTTTGTGTTCTGTGGTGGAATGCAGTTGTGGGTGAAAAGGGAGTAGAGGAATGGATTCAATACACATCCTTGTGGAAACCCTGTATTTAGGCTGATTAGTGAAGGATAGGGTATTATTCAGCCTAACAGTCCGACCTCTGTTTTTCAAGAAATCAAGGATCTAGTTTTTCAGTGGGGTGTCAAATGTCCATATGAGATAATACCAGTGGGTTCTCATTAGATATAATAGATGTGGTACTTATTATGAGGGGATTCGTATTGTTCAAATGGTCAAAGCATGCATAAAAAAGATTTAGCTCATCATGGAGTAGGTTAGAGTCGGTTGTCACTTGTCCAGAAGACTTATAGTCAGTGATTTCCCAGATGCCCTGCCACATGCGTCTAGGATCAGATGTGGTGAAGTATTCCTCTATGCGCTGCTTGTAGGAATGTTTTGCCAGATCTGATTTGAATGTTCCTCCAGATCTTCACCTGACATGGGGCTGGTCTCAGTCATTTGATGACAGGGGTGTACTTTGGGTAGAAGAAGCAGTGAAAGGTGATCAGACTGGCCCAGCTGTGAAAGAGTTAAAGCCTTATATTTATCCTTTATGTTGATGTATGCATGGTCAAGGGTTTTGTGACCTCTTGTTGAGCAGGAGGCATTTTGGTAAAACTTTGGGAACATGGATTTCAAGTCAGTGAATTTGAAGTTGCCTGCTGAGATGTAGACTTCATCCGGGTTGGAATTTTGTACTGTATTTATGGCAATGTAGAGATCTTTCATAGCAAGTCTAGAGTTGGCATTGGATTTCTACTGCTATTGTGCTTCCTTTAGTCGGGCTCAGATGGAGGTTTGAAATTCTCTAAAATATAAATTGTCGCAAGCTGTAAATGGGGTGACTTGCCTTAATCTGTTTTTTTTTTAATAGATTGGATTTGATGGACCTGTTTTTTGTTTTTAATTTTTATAACTATTTAATGTATTTGGTTATGTTTATATGTAATTGAGTGAGCTTGTGAATTGTAATAAATCTTTAAATTGTCCAGTATTTATACAGCTGAAAAAAGATACCAGTCCATCCAGTTCAACCTATTATCCTGCAAGGTTGATCCAGAGGAAGGCAAAAAAAAAAAAAACACCCATGAGTTAAAAACCAATTGTCCTCATATTAGGGAAAAAAATTCTTCCCGACACCAAATATGGCAATCTGAGTAATTGCCCACCTCCAGTTTTCCAGTACCCATAACTTGTAATGTTCTTACATTGTAGGAAAGCATCCAAACCCCTTTTGAACACTTTAGTAGAATCAACTGTGGCAACTTTTTCAGGCAGTTTTCCATAACTTCACTGCTCTTACAGCAAAGAATCCCTTTCTATGCTTATGCAGAAACTTTCAATCCTCTAAACGCAGAGGATGCCACCTTGTTTTACTTACAGTTCTTGACATAGATTGTGGGAGAGATCTCTGTACTGACCTCTGATGTAAAGGGGGCAGTTGATCCTTAAAGCTGAGGGTTTGTTTATTGTAAAAATTGTGTGTGCTTTCACTGTGGTTTTATGTGGTGATTTCAGATACAGCAGTTACATATACATATATGGAACCTATCTTATTGGAATCCCATTTATGACCTGATAAAATAATCCCAGTAGAGGATTTCTGATTTTAGCATTATGCACCTACAAAATATCCTGTAAGGGTTATGTCAAACCAGGCCCTTGTACACGTATGTCGTTCTTGTGGTGGTCCTTACCCTATAACCAAAGTTGTTTATTTGAATGTGACTACACCAATTACCGTACATCAAAACTAATGCCTTTTTGAATTAATTTTTCTATTGACTATAAGGCTATGTGACATTCATGTTGGATCATACAGCTGAACATCTCAGGAGAACAATATTCCCATGTGATTACAGCCTGAGAGCAATATTACATATGCAGCTTGTTACTCAGGTATAACTCAAAGGTTAGCTATTTATGTAACAATCTGGCATCCTGTTTCCTGGTAATGACTGTAGGATTGAACATACTAAACGTGATTCAGTTTAAAGGACTGCAATCTCCTCAGTATGTGTACAAATAAATCTGATATTTATGGATGTTCATTTGAAAAAGGGCATGTCAACCTGAAACATGTTATAATGCACCAAAATAAATTGTGGCATTGCTACCACTGTTTTTGAAAACTTGCTCCTCTCTCTTTTGATAAATCACTAAACAACTGACTCTTCTCCTAAGAGGTCCCTCATATCTATTCCCTTCAAGGGTAAGATTCTCTTTAGTCCCCACATCAACAAGATCATAAGCCAAGCTACTGGAGGGTAGAGTATACTCCTCCCACAAAACTGAAATAAGTTAGGAGCCCTTTTTTGAAAATCAAGGCTGTACTCATCACCCAGTTCCGATTACGGCAGTTTCAAATGGTCCTTCCATAATTCAGAAGCCCCCACTCGTGCATCAGACAGTTTCTTTAGTGTGAAGTACCAGCCTCCCCCAAAGAGTTCAGTTGAGTAGAGGGAGGCATGGCTTCAACACAGAAATGATACATGGGTCCTAGAAATCATAAAGTTCAGTTACCAAATAGAATTCTGTTGCTGATGTACTATCCCAAGTTCAGTCAGACCCAACAAAGAAACAAGCCTTTAATAACAGCATATACAACCTACTAAAGGCAGGAGTAGTCATTCTAGTTCCATAGGAAAACAGATTATTACTCAAATCTTTTTATGGTCTCCAAAAAAGATGGAGGCTTCCGCTCTATTCTAGACCTAAAGAGTCTAAATTATTATGTCAGAGTCTCCAAATTCAAAATGGAAACCCTCAAATCAGTAATTGCAACCATGATTCCAGGTAATTTCCTTGTATCACTAGATATCAAGGATGCCTACCTACACATCCCTATCAATCAACACCCCGCCACCACCACCATTTCCTATCAGTTATTCCAGATTTTCAGATTGTAGCTCTACCATTTGGAATAGCCAAAGCTCCAAGGGTGTTTCCAAAGATAATGGCTACCATGGCAGCTCACCTAAGACTACAGGGCGTACACATCATCCCCTAATTGAACAGCCTGTTAATAGGGCAAAGTATGGCCTGTGGGCTTCAAGAAGTCTCAGACCGGCCCACGGGATGATATTAAAATGGGGTGGCGTGGCCTAGCGTCATAAGCATCAGCATGCTAGGCATACCCCTGGCCCTCTGAAGCCATTGGGCAGTTCATGCAGCCTGATGGCTTAAACATTTGCCCATCCCTGCTCTAAGCTTTTACATATCCAATGTAACATCATTTAGATGGATAATGAATCTCCAAAAATCAAGCAAATCACCCTCTCGAGAGGTACAGTTTCTTGGGATGATTTTAAACACTGAACTCTCCCATATAAGACTACCAGAGGAGAAAGTAATCATAATCCTCACAGTAGTATCTACCATGTCAACCCTTCCAACACCATCTATCAAGTTCTGCATGAGGGTACTAGGAATACTCATCTCTGCAATAGAGGTGGAACCATTTTCACAGTTCCACCTCCGCTTCCTAGAATGGGACATCCTAAGGAAATTGAGGAACCGTCCTCTATTCACCAAAACACAATTAGACAGCATACAAAGACGTACCTACAGTGGTGGCTATAACACCCAAATTTTTCAAAGGGAAGATCCTTAGTTGTTCTATCCTAGAACTTAATTTCAACAGATGTCTCCCTATCAGGATGGGGAGCACCTTAGGAGATCTAAAAGCTCATGAAAATTGGTTAACACAAGAGAGACGATTACCAATAAACACACTAAAGCTACGTGTAGTGCCATTAGCATTAACCCACCGGAAGGTACAACTAAAGGGCCTACCAGATACTATCAGACAATATGACCACAGTCGCTTGCATCAGCTGCCAAGGGGGGTAGGGATTCTAAGTCCAACAGCCATGCAGGAGGCATCCCTAATCCTACAATGGGCAGAGAAATCGGCATCCTCTCTCTCTCTCTGCAGTTCACATACTAGGTATTCTGAACTAGGAAGCAGATTTCCTAA
The DNA here is from genome assembly GCA_019650415.1 of Pipa parva. Classification (NCBI taxonomy): domain Eukaryota; kingdom Metazoa; phylum Chordata; class Amphibia; order Anura; family Pipidae; genus Pipa; species Pipa parva. The sequence continues at coordinate 4,761 of WMED01030997.1, read as the reverse complement.
GCCGCCAGGGGTCCTTTCCCAGGGAATGGAAACTTAACCCATCAGTATTCCAATCCCTAATTGAGAATTGGGGTCTCCCAAAAATAGACCTGTTTGCTTCCAGATTCAGTCATCAAATCCCTAAAATCTTCTCCAGAGTGAAAGCACCCAGAGCAGCAGCAGTAACAGACACCATGAGTTTTCTCTGGAACTCCACACTAGCATATGCCACCATCAGCAATGCTACCCAGAGTGTTACAGAAAACACAAGACAAGGCCAAAATAATCTTAATTGCTCCATTCTGACCCCGTAGATCATGGTTTGTAGATCTCAAATCCATAACGATAATTACACCTTACACCCTTCTGAAACTAGAGAATCTGTTGTCTCGGGGTCCTTACCCAAAACCAGCCGTCCTCAAATTGACAGTGTGGCTGTTGAAGCCATGATACTACACAGCAAAGGGTTGCCAGAAGCAGTCAATCAAACCATGCCTAGAGCACGGAAGACAGTATCGTCCTCCATCTAACGCAGAGTTTGGAAAGCATATTAAAATTGGTGTTCTATCCTGTACTTTGATTTTCAAATGATTCAGGCTACTTCATCTCTTACAATTTCTCAAACAAGGATTAGACAAAGGACTTAGCCTATCCTCCTTAAAAGTCCAGGTGTCCGCCTTATCAGTGCTATAACAATAAAAAACTAGCCTTCATGGATGAGGTTCGTACTTTCCTTCAGGAGGTATTACAGTCTCTAGACATAGTTAGAGCACTTTGAATCTACTTAGAATGTACCAAACAGTTCAGAAAGGCCAAAACACTATTCATTTTTCCAGAAGGCTCAAAATATGGTAAATTTGCACCAAAAACTATGTTAGCTTGGTGGATAAAAGAGGTCATAAAAAAAAACCTACAGTTTGAAAGGCGTCGCTGCTCCTGCAGGTATCACTGCTCACTCTACTAGAGCTGTTATCTCCTCATTGGACATTGAGAAATAGTGTCTCTTGATCAACTGTATAGAGCCACTACATTGACATCTCCATCCACATTAACAAAATTTTACTGTGTAGACCTGTTTGCATCTCAACAGGCAAGCTTCAGAAGGGAGGTATTACAAGCAGCAGTTGCTCCTATCTCATAGGAACTGTCCGCTAATTAACTACATTAATTCTTTAACAACCTCATTTTTGGCACTGCTTTGGTATGTCCCCGTGGTCCTGTGTCCCTCGAGTGAACTTAGAGAAAAGGAGATTTTGTACTCGCAATTAAATCGTTTTCTCTACTTGTCTCTTGGAGGGCACAGGTAATCCTGCTGGTATTAACCTTAATAAAAAAGTAGTTTATTCTTACTATTATTTGATGTGTTAACTAATTGATTTGTTTACGGTTACCTTTACTTAATTTCCAACTTAGTAAATGTAACTTGTTCATCTCTTCCTGTGTCAGGGGTAAACTCCCTAAAGGAGGAGTCCAAATTTTTTTCTAGTTTTCTACCTCCTGTGGGAGGGAGCTTTACCCCATGGTCCTGTGTTCCCAATAGACAAGTAGAGAAAAAGATTTACCGATAATGGTGAGTACAAAATCTCCTTTTCTATTGGTTCCCACAGTGTTGATTGGTGGCTGCCAGCTACAGAGCAAGAAAAAGATTAACAACCAGAGCAGTGGCTAGAGGGCAGCGTCCCCTTTGATTTGGTTCCATTTTACAAATTTATAAATGCCTTTTATTAGAAAGGTATTTATTAAACTGGAATAGAGGGTGCACTTTTTGTATTCCTCTGTATGTTAATTATTAAATTGCTTTACAGTTGTGACTGCAGAGGTCCTTCCTCTTATTATTTCTCCTTCTAGAAATAGAAACTTCCCTATTTATTTTGTTCTCTAATTCTCAACCTGTTTTGTTTATTTCCTTACCTAAAACCTCTGTGATTCAGACTACTTTGTTCTATTGTCTTGATGATGTGATGATTTATTTCCTGGTTTTTATTTAGAATTGTAGTAATGTGGTACATATTGCTTTTCTTAGATTGTTCCCCAGAACCTTATTTCACAAGCACCAGAACATACCGTCTTTTTCTTTTTTCATTTTGTTTAGGGGAGATTGTGGAAAGAAACCAAACACTGGATGGTGCCATACACCATTGCTTCTTAGAGCACAGTAGGATTACCTGGGGTCCTTTTAATTTAAATAATGATCAAATTTGTTATATTATGCAGCATTGTAGACAATGGAAATATTGCACATGGAGTAGGTCTTTCCATTAAGGTTATGTTTTATAATATCCTATTTGAGACCCTTACTTAATTTAAAGAGCCCGCTAATGAATACAGCTGAGATCATTGAATAAAACATCAGTTTATATAAAGAAATAGGATTTTTAAAAATTTAAAACAGTATGGTGCTTTATTTCCTCTAAGCTGGCCTGAAGCATTTAAAGTTGTAGCAGGAAGCAGTTGCGGTTACCCCAATTTTATCCAGGAATGATTTCATTAGATGATTCACAGTGATACCCTTCTGACTTTAAAGCTTGTGTTACAGTTGGAGCCCTCTGGACAGTGTGACAAATGAACTAGGTTAATTCGTAGTAGTGAGCTGAATGCTTCTTCATGTTTGGCTCAACAGGTACTGTGCTTTTTCCTGAGAAAAATTATTTTAGAGCTGACAAATCCATTTTAAGATAATAACATTAAAAAAAAAAGAAACTCATGTGGAACTGCTGATATAAGTTTCTTTTGAAGTAAAGGAGCTGCATAAAAAGATCTCTGCTTGAGTTTCCCATTTTACTTTCTGTTTGCAGTTCCATTATATATTGGTAAATATGATACCTTCCAAGAGAAGGTTAGCAGCTAGAGCTTTTACTTAAACTGAAACAAAGTGAATGGAAATAGAGCAAGAACTTGTTGGAGACCTTTAAACGTGAAAAATACAATCCTAACAGGCTGTGCTTTTTGTAGTATTTTTAAATGACATCCTGCTGTGACTTAGATGGCTTCTGGACATGTTTTTCAAGGTAAAAACCAAGTGCCCAGCAAGATGCTTAGAAAAACAATATCTGAATTCTTTAAAACAACAAAACTGGGCTTGCTGAATTTAACTGATATACTGTTTATAAATAAAATGCTTTGAAGATTCTCTATATTATTAAAGGGGACAGCTTAGCGCAGTGTAATTTTCTACTAAGGCTTTCAACTAAAAAAAGAGGTACAAAAGTTGAATTCCTTGTAAAGATGTAACTGCACTTTGCAATTGATTTTTATACCATTACTATGATTCCATTTCATGGTAAGTGATGACAAATTGCATGTCTAAACATCCAATTGTCATCCGATTCCTCTGCATCTGCGTAAGAATAATATTGTAGTATGCTACAAATTTGATGGTTGGTAAGAATAATATTGTAGTATGCTACAAATTTGATGGTTGGTGCTAGTTGGAATGTATCGTGAATGTGAGTAGGATTTACATAGAGAACAATGTAGTGCACTTGAATCTGAATGGAGTCTGTCTGACTGACTACCACAAAACTGGGTAGACTAAAAGAGGCTTGAAGTGTATCTGTCACCTCAAAACTCTAATACTAATTTAGGTTTTAAAAATGAAATAAACGTTTTTGTAAATATATATGTATTTTAAAAAATGTACCTTTAAACAGCATTTCTTTCTGCCGTCATCTCTGTCAGCCTGCCTTTTCTTTCCCGAGTACCGGGTGAGCGGGTTAAACGATTGACATTATAGCTCCTCCAATTGGATCCCTGCTAGATCATGATATAAGGGATATTTTTAGAGGAGCTATAATGTCAATCATTATTTAGCCCCATCCACCTGACACTTGGGAAAGAAAAGGCAGGCTGACAGAGAGAAATGCTGTATAAAGGTACATTTTTTTAAATACATATATATTTACAAAAATGTTTATTTCATTAGTAGAACCTAAACTAGTATTAGTTTTGAGGTGACAGGTACACTTTAAGGCAATTTGCAAACTACATTATTAACTAGAAATCTGACTGATGCTGAAGTTAGATATGTTGATAATGTCATAACTGATGTTCATTGCTGATTTGTGTTGTCTCTTTCTCTGCTGGTTGCAGGTAAAATAGAATTTTCTGGGGCACTTCATGAATATGTTTTTTTAAAGAGACATAGGAAAAAATGAGACTAGATAAAAGATGGTGGCAGAGAAGTATTTGGCCAGCACGCTCAACTTTTCTTTATGAGATGATTTTATTCAAGGAAACAGGGCCAACAGCAAAAACATGGCTGCAATTACAAGGAAAAAAACCAACTTATCCAAATTAGCAATTCAACTTGAAAGAATGTGGAATTACTGCCATTCCATTCAAAATAGGGTGACTCCTTTTTCTTGTGTTACTGGTCCTTTAATTCTACATACTTCTTCAACTTCCTGCCAGCATGCAGGGAAAATTCAGGATTCAGATCAATTCATGTATTGCTAATTGCTCCCCATTTATAATTCTTTTTGAAGAATTCACATGAATGAGAATGAGTTGTAAAATTCTTATAAAGTGATTCCCAGACATATTAGCATTGAGATCTCAGTCTTGCCTGCTGACTCAAAAATGGTTTAAACCATTTTATTGCTCTGACTTAATGAAGAGGGAATGTTTCTTGAAAGCTTGTCTTAAAAAAACAATGATCTGTTAGTCCAAATAAAGTATCATATAATACTACAATACTCATCTTAGGTTTACCAAGCATTAGTCTTTTATATATATACTGTATACTGTGTATATATATATATATGTGTGTATATATATATATAT
>WMED01030994.1:0-10010 GCA_019650415.1 Pipa parva | reverse complement strand
TTTTTTTTTTTTTTTTTTTTTGGGGGAAGGCAACTTTACTTTTTATTAATCTGGCTGGACTGTTCCTTTAAGAGAGCTTTGGTTCTCCTTTAAATTATAAAGTTCTAAATATATATTACAGCTTTAAATAGCCAAGTAGAACTTCATCTCTCTTTCTCAAGCTATTTTTAAAACCGATTAAATCCTGCTTATACATGCTTAGGATATTTGGGATGACAAAGTAAACATACTTTTCCATAATTTGAGAGACAATAAAGCCTCTCTGTAAATAAACAATTTAAGTAACAAACTGCTGTTCTCATCCAGATACTATATCTTCACACACAATACTTTACAAAATAAAAACTATGGTTTGGCAAAAAATTAACAGATATACATCAGCGAATGACATATGGATCCACCTTGAAACCCTATCTGCCTATACTGTACATGGAGAAAGCTTTTGATGACCTGGTTTTGGACATCATCAACATAGGACTTGCCTACCAAAGGAACCTCTAGTGGATCCCAGTATCTGTGGCCCAACTTGCCAATTACTATTTAAAAAGTTTTTTTACCTTCCAGGCCGTGACACATTTTAATGAAGATAGAGGGCAACATCTGCTCCTCTGTTTCCTGCAGGCCTGGCACCAGTGTGATGTCATTTATATGAGTTAAGCTAACATTGGGTGCTGGGCTTGCAGGAGACAGAATAACAGATTCTGCCCACTTTCTTTATTTAAATTTGTGACAGCTGGTAAGGTAGTTAGATAGAGAAGCTTTCAAGAGGTCTGTCCTCCGTTTCTCAAGTCTCAAGCAGTACTGAATTTAAAAATTAGAAGGGAGTTATAAAGCCATAAAAACAGGCAAAAAGATATTACACTAAAATAAACAAACTATTGGAGCATAAAGCAATCAAGTATTGTAAATAGTGCTAAGAGTAGGTTAGGCTGGGTTCACATGAGTGTGATGCACAGCGCATCATACACTCGTGTCAGAAAAAAAAAAAATGCTCCTGCGTATTTTTCAATTGTACTTACCAGCAACAGTGTGAACGCTCCCTCGGCGTTCACAGCACTTCCTGTGTGTCGCATTTTGGGTGCGGCGTTCTATCACTGGCTGCGCATCATATGCTCGTGTGAACCCAGCCTTAAAGCTGACAAGTGGTGGAGGGGTGATAAGGGGGGGATGAAATTCTGTGATTCAAAGACAGTCACCGTTTTAAAGCAAACATGAATAAATAGATAATTTACCATTATATGAAGTTATGATAGTGAAATAGAAATTCTAAGATCAACATTGCGTCCTGTATTTTGGTATTGAAATACATTATAATTTTGAGTACAAAAGTTTTTCTTTCTTGTGCATTTTTAAAGTTCTCTGAGTAATTTGATTTTTAATTGAGTGATTGCTTAGGTTGAAATGGATTCCAACAGGATTACCCATGCAGGTTCATCTTCACTTTAATGACAAAAGCCAAAGGACACACACATACTGAAACATTGGTCTGCAAGCCATGGTGGCTTGGATTATTTTTTACATTTTCTATATGTTTTAATGCAACTTAGAATAAAAATCCTGAACTTTAAATCTAAATCCTGTTGGAGTGTGGGACTCCTCTCTTGCTGTTTGGATTTTCAGACCTCCTCCCCAGGTCCCAGGTGTTTATGGATTTGAGTGGTGGATGTGAATGCTGTTTATTTATTTCTACCATTGCATATCATGATTCAGTAAAAAATAACTTTATTTTACATTTTTGTACTTTTATTGGAAATGATCATGAAGGACATATTTTTTAAGACAAATTTGTTTGAAAACTATGGCCTAGCACTGTATGTAACACAATAAATCTACAATTATTTCAATATTTTATTCGAATGGCCTATTTTAGTTACAAAAACACAATTTGTTAGACTTCAGTCTATAGTTATTGACATCTAACAATTAACTTGTAAATTTGTATAGAATTTTTTTCACTGAGTGAATATTCCAGGTTCTTTTTTTACACACACACACACACACACACACACACACACACACACACACACACACACACACACACACACTGAAATATTCAAGAATGTCAAGGCTCCTGAGGATTAGAAGCTGCACTATTGACATGTTCTTTACTTTCTGAAGCTTACAACTACAAACCTTCAAACGATACTGAGATTTTATGAAAGAAGATGGATTCTGAATAATGAAAAGAAACATCAAATAATTAGAGCTAACCAGCTCAATCAGTTGTAGCTTTTTATACTAGTATCCCTAGGGTCTCTTGCATGATTTTTTTTCCAACCTTCCTTACACCAGGGAATACAGGAACAATCCAGGCAAAAAGGAAAACAATGCTTCAGTATTGCAGATCATATTTATATTACAGGCAATAAAAACTTTGATGTAATTTCTCAAAAAAAAAAAATGGTTCAAATACCTTTAAAACTCTGATAAGCCAGTACACCAAAAGGCTGTACTGCTGTAGGGTGTCCGGCCCACTCAGCAAAGTGAGGTACCCAGCCAGTCATATGTGGGCTGAACAAAGCAATTGATGGTCTACTGGTCACTAAGTAATATAACTGGGCAGCTTGCCCTTTTGATTTCGGTTGGTTGCCTTGTTATTCCAGTATTCCATACTGCTTGAAAACCCAAAAGAAACATGAATCATTTATTAACATTTTTACTTAAAATAGTATTCTGCAGTAGACCTTATTTAGACCTGTTAGTGTTCAGAGCCTGAGACAGCCCCTAGATAAACTGTAGGGTAGTCTTGATCTGTTGCTAGGTAATTGGTGTGCACACAATCAGTTTCTGCCAATTGCAGCAGTTCACCTTCTGGACAGTGCTGTATTTTATAGTCTGTGATTCAAGTGCAAATCTATGATAACATTTTAAGTGTTGAATACATAACTGTTGAAATTATTTGAATTTTATTAGATTGAAAATGACATAGGGGAAACATCAAGTTTTGCCCTTTTTAATAGCATGCTTTTGAGTGACACTGAATCCACTGGATTTTGAAAGTGACACATGAACTTTCAATAGTACAAAACAGTGCCAGCTATGATTCCATAATATGCTGTAACCTTCCACATTAGCTAAATATTCTACTGCCAATTGTTTAGCACATCAATGCTTTACCATCCAGTAATAATATACTCTGTTAAAACAACAAACATTTCAACACTTTCTGTGGAACATTCTGCTTGTCTGCCTTTTCACAGCCATATGATTAAAAAAAGGTAACAATTTAATACTCACAATGTAAGTCTTTACAGTCAGCAGTGCTGCATTATAGTATGTTATTCACAGCCCTATTATTTAATTCCTATCTAACAGTATCCTTCTATAACCCAGTGACGACTAAACCTTTTTCCACTACTTGTTGGTCAATGCTGCCAGTTTGCTGGCCTTTACAACACTGATCATATGTAATAACAGAAAGAACTTTATTCCAGCCTTAATTAATTCCTGATACTAAATGTCTCCTGTAGGACAGCATGGCTTAACACATTAAACAGACAACATGTACTAGATCAGAAAAACAGTAATTGCAAACTAGTGGTTATGAATTACCCATGATCCCCTAGACCAGGGGTCTGCAACCTTTTCGGCTGAGAGAGCCATATAGTGTGGCTCTGGTCAGCCCTTTTGAATCCGGAGCCAGATTGGCTAGTGACCCAGAAGCACAGTGACTTCAACGGCTCCAGATTGCTAGCCAAAGTGCTGAGAGAAATTTGTCTCTACAGTGCTTGCCGGTGATTAGCCAGCAGACTGTAATGAGCAGTGCTTGCATGTGAGCACCGCTCGTTACAGTCAAAGAGTCAGATGCGGCCATCAAAAGAGCCACAGGTTGCAGAGCCCTGCCCTAGACTATGAGGCACAACGTATAAGCTTGTAAAAATAATGTGCAGGAATGGTATTCCTCTAATTCATTCTGTTATGTGCATTTTTATCTGCAGATTGGCAGATAAAATATCTATTTAAAATACAAGCTCCTAGTTTTCTTGGATTTTGGTAAAAGCAGAACTACTTTAAGAACTCATATTTAACTTGTTCTTAATCATAGCTAATTTGTCATTCTGTAAATCTATGTCCAGAAAACACCCACCTTGTGTTCCCAGAAGACAGAAATATCATAACATATTCTGATGTTACATTTTTTAACTTCAAGTCATCTTTGCTAAAGACTTATACTAAAACCAAGAGCAACAGTGCACACAATGTTCCTTTCTCAGTGACCGATTATTTTAATAAAAGAAAAAAAGAAAATATAAAATAACTCCCTCAAACACATTGTCCTGGGCAGAATGCCAATATGCGACATCTCCTTACTGAGGCGGGGAAGAGTCTGAAACAGGGAGGGATTAAGATTTATAGATCCTGTGCCATAACCATAATATCAGGTGTCCTCGATTTTCTGCAGACAAACCACAGACTATTTCTCTTCTACTTCTAATAAATCTCTCTCATTGGAAGGTACAGATTGTATTCAGGACAATCACATGAAGTAAATGCCACTTCAGCCCTGTGCTGTCATCCAATGTAAAAAAACAATTCTTGAAACAGATGGGGCCTAGAGAAAGAAGCAGTGCATTCAGCAATGACAATGGAACATAACAGAGGATGCTGTGCCGGACCATGTTTTTAAGGGCATGCTAAGCAGTGTGTGAAGGAATTTTCTTTTTATTATTACTAAAGGTACTCATTGAATATGCTTGCATCATCCATTCTGAAAACATTTACCAGAATATGTTATTGCTAAAAGGTTACTAGAAGTATTGGAAATAAAATCCTATTAAACTTAAAATTACTGCTTTGGCTGAACAGTGATTATATAGAGTATTCAACAATCCATTAGCGTAGCCCAGTGAACAAAATAGCCTCTGGTGTCATAAAGGCAAACACCTACATTAATTATCTCACTGCTTAGCAGCAGCCCTACTGTGGGCAGCAAGAGACATAATGTGGCTCACAGAGGCTAAAGATTTGCAAGGGCAAAAGTTATTAAGGTCGAAAAAACCGATCTCGGCGAGATCTCAAGTTGATCCCGTGAGATTATTGCTCAAGTTTTTTTATTTAATTTTTCGATGGAAAGGTAGCCATATTACTAATGTAAAGTATGGCTACCTTTCCATCGAAAAATCCAATCAAAAACTCGAGCGATAATCTTGCGGGATCAACTCTAAATCTTGTGGGATAAACTTGAAAAGCTGAGATTGGTCTTTTTGACTTTAAAAACATTCGCCCCTAGTGTTACTCTGAGATATCTCATGTTGGGTCCTGATATCTTCCCATGCAACAATGAGTGCATAGCTTTAAGATATCAAGATGATTATAGAATTTAAGGTCACTCCTACTACAAAGGTTCTGTCCAGTAAGAGAATAACTGCCTCATAAATAAAGAGGGAACCATTCATGTCAGTAATAACACCCCTCTGTCTTTAGATTCTTTGAGATAAACTTTTACAAAAGAGGTGCTCAATTGCAACATGCATCAAACACAGAAATGGGGAAATATTTTAATAATCTTCCATGTCAGATCACCTAATTTGTTACAGTGACTGAACAACTTGACAGATCTGTATTTAATTATGTACATATGTATAATTTTTATTTATAAATGCAATGTTAGGGGGCTGAAATCTGCATACTGAAACCAACCACAGAGAAATGTTTAAGAAAGATCCCTGTGTCCCTTTAAAATAGCAAATAAATTGCTGCTAGTTAAACCTTAAACATTAGCACTATTAGCAAATTAAAACAACTCGTCTCCTATCTACAGGGTTGACTTACTTGAAGGAGGCTCTAGATGAGGCACAGGTGGCCTTCTGAATCTTACAAACTAAAAAGAGGAAGAAATAACTTTTCTGCACCAGTACGGTAGTTGTTAGAGGTGCATGTAACTGTAGCTAAAGTACAATAAGTAATAGAATCATTGCTAACTCCAAAGACTTAGACATTGGCTTTCAATTAGAGTGACTAATTGGGGAATGGTATGATGTATGAGGAGATGGGCAGAACATACCACTGACCGCTAAATCTGTTTGATCCATGGAGAATGCAGACAAGGCAGAGCAAAGAAGTGCTGAGAATATGAAACCGGGGCTGGGTTTCATCTTTTTTATCTCTATTCAAGTTTGATATTGAAAAGGTAGGCTTATTTTAACCGCTTTGACTTTCTGACAGAAGAGATGAAGTATCACTGAGCTTTCACTTTGATAAATCTATTCCCAGCTTGGTAAGGGATGAAGTGCTGTGACTTTACTAAGCCAATTATTTTGCCCACTCAGATTCATGGTCTTATTATCAAGTAAGCAGGCAAATAGCTTAACAATGCACTGTGTGAAAGCCAAGTGCATTCAGCAGTAAGGAACTGGCCATAACTCTAAAAATAACATGATAAAATAACGTCTGGATCAGCATCTTCTAAGTTTTCTTTCTGAAAGTTCAAAAATGTAGAAACCAACAGTCCTATCCTTGGCACATATTACATATAATTCTATGTTCTTTTGCAATGTGTCCTTTATATATTTGACACTTAGGACCTTATTGACTAAAAGATGAATCCACCTCTTCACAATTTGAGTTGCATCCCCCAAAATAGGCGCAAATTCACTTCTTATTTATAAAGCAGTGAATGAAACTTGTTGAAAACGCAAACAGCAGCAGTCACTGTCAGAGGCGTAGTGTGGCATAGTCAGTAGGATAGAGGTAGGATGCAATGTCAAGGGAATTCCAACAGTGAAGTGCAGTGACATCATCCTCACCATGTCCCTAACTGTAGATATGTGAATAATACAACCATTTCTATGTCACCTTCTCCCTAGGTCATGTTGTCATTTAGTTGCAGTCACCATTGTCACTTTTTAATAAATAATCACCTTATGTAAATGGTGATCAAATGCGAATTCAGAGCTATATGCGACTATTCGGCCTTTAGTCAATAAAGCCCTCAGCCCTTATTGGCCCCTCTCCAGAAACTTGAGCAAAACATATTGCAGTAATGTACTGGCTTAGCCGTTATTAAAGGGAATGGAACTCTAAAACAACAGTCATAAAAAGTAAACTGTAGCTACGGTAGCATCCCTAACCAGCAAGCTCACAATTATTCTGGCTCTTATCCAAGATTCAAACAGTTTCCACAAAACTCTCTTTGCTAAAACAATGTATACAGTTTTGTATATATACACATTTCTTTTAAAATAATCAGACTAGCTAGCATTAACTGTGGCTTTTTTTTTTACTACTACTGCACATTGTGAAATATAACAAATACATTGTGGTATTCAGCACTTTCTGCTGTTAGAGTGCGGCATATACAATTTTCACATACCAATTAAAGAAGAAGTTATTGTGGATGCTTATTAATGTCAGATACCCTGCCAACTAACAGTCAATAGCAACTTGCACAGATGCATCTCAATAAATTGCACCTGCAGGCTCAGTAAACATATGTATTATTATAAGTTATGTACCCTAGGATACAGTAAATAGGACGAAAGCAAATGTCCTTTGTAGTACCATGATCCATGTAAAATATGCTTGACCTGCATGTTTGTGCCTATATATAATTACAATGCTCTGCTTTTCAGAGGTTGGGCACAGTATGAACATTTGGGATCACTTTCCAAGGTTTAGCTTTAGGTGGCCAAATTGTTCATTACAGTCAGTTATGGCCATGGTGTGACAAAGACATTATAAAAACGACAGTATTATTTCTGCCATTGAAAGATCAGTAACACCAGAAAAATACATTGGCATGGCAGGTATTCCTCCATAGTAGTAGTAAAAATGTTATCTTTGAAATAGAATTCATGATTTGTATTATTTTGAACTTTTCTTCCTTGTGGTTTTAGCCACTTTTATCTGTTACCTAAATAAACCCCTGCCCAGTCCTACAGTATCATAACCACCGGTGTTTATTTTTTAAGGGGGTTATTGATCAAAGTTCAACTGTCAAAGTAAATTCTCATCACTTCAGGTTGCTACGCTCTGAGTGGATTATTGGCTAAAGTTACAAATTGTTGCGTAAAGGTGCGAATTCGCCAACTAAAGATGGTCGCCATAATCTGCCACTGTCGCATTGGCAACTTGGAAAATATTGTCCATAGAAACATTGTTGCAATCCTGGATTTGCTATGGAAAATTTGACAGTCAAATTCTCACTTTAGTCAATTGCCCCCTGATTCTCTACTCCTTATTGACTAAACAGAGGATTCCCATAACAAATTTTCGACTGCGATAATATTCCAATAGTCAAGTTGCGATTGCGTCAGTAGCCATCTATTGTGTAGTGTGCACCATATCGCAGAGTTTTCTGAATACCCAAACATGGGGAATTGGCGAATTTACGCCTTTACGAGACAATTCAGACTTTAGTCGATAACACCCTCAGTCTTTGAAATGTAAGAGTGTTCAGTCAATATATTATTGCACCTTAATGATTTAATATAATGATACCGTTTTTAACATTACATATATATTTGAAAGGATTAATTCATAGGGATTTCAAGTTTATACTGTGGAAAGGTTTCCCATAATCCATTCTGTTGAATTATTTTGCTGTTATTCCGGAAAGATTATAACATTACATCAAAGACCAAATATAATAAATCTAAATAATATTTAGTGCTAGTGTCAGACAGGAAGGCTAGGGGCCCACCAGGAGAACTGACATTCTGGGCCACCTCAGGGCCATCCTTAAGGTGGGAAGTGCCCTGTGCACCACCATTACATTCTGCATAAGAGAATTCCATGGTGCTGCTGCTGTCTCAAACCATCTCCCTTGTAAATAGCACACAGGTCACACACCCCAAAGGCTGGCCCTGGGCCCCACTTACCTTCTGTCACCAGTGTATCTATACACACATGCACACACACACACACACACACACACACACACAAATTCATACACACTCTCACCCACACATGTGCACCAGCATATTACTAACCTGTTCTCTCCTATATTTTGGTAGCACATCACAAAGTGAGTACCTGTCCTTACTGCGGCACCATCCTGTGAGATAGAGGGACTGATGCACAGCCAGAGTGCTGTAGTGCAGAACTGAGGGGGGACATTAATGGGGAAAATTACCCATTTGTGCGAGAGCCCACCAGGACTTTTCCTGGTGCCCTGACAGGCCAGTCCAACACTGGCTAGGTCTTGATCTCCGAAGAGTCTGCTGGTCTGATACTTCCATGGGAACGTTTGCCATATTTTGTGTTCTACAGGTAAAGTAAGCAACTCTAAAAGTTGATGATAAGATTGGATTGTAAGCACAATTTCTGTGTGCAGAAGAATTGGATGCTAACAACATATTTATGGTAATGGTTTTTCTAACCCGCTTCATAAGAACTAATTGAAATTACTTAATTACCATAACACTATGTTTTCATATTGCCTCTTTAATTCACTTTATATTACAAACAGGGGGTGTCAAACTCAACTACAGACTGAGCCAAAATTAAAAACTTGGACAAAGTCGCAGGCCAACCTTGATATTTAATGAAAAATGTCTACAATTGACTTAAGTTTTTCCTTCTCATCAGATGTAACCATGAACCTTTTCAAACAGATCTGTCCTTTACATTTGTGAACAGATATTCTGCTTCCCACTTTTCTAGAAACTTCTGTTTTCCACCTTTCACTTGGCCATTTTTGGGAGGGGTGGCCTAATGTTACTGGTAGCATGAAGTTGCTAATTAATGTCAACAGAAGAGGGGGTGCTTGTGGATCCTGATTGGTGCACCAATGTACCTGTAAAGCATTCTGGGATTTGTATTATTAGTGATGCATGCACTGTCTACCAGCGTGCCAACTCTAGTAGACATTTGTTTTTTTCTCATTTGCCAAATATAATTACGCTGCAGGACAGATATTCTCTATTTGTAACTTCTTAAATCATGGACAAGTTTACTTAATTGAGTTTGGATTAGCAAAATCGTTGCTTCCTAAAATGTTCACTAAATATTTTGACATACAGTGGGGAAAAAAAGTATTTAGTCAGTCACCAATAGTGCAAGTTCCACCA
>WMED01030992.1:0-10010 GCA_019650415.1 Pipa parva | reverse complement strand
TATGTCTTCCATTTATTTATTTTCTCTTCCATACATTTAACATATGATGTATAGCTTCTAGCTATGCTATAAACTCTCAGTAGACAAAAAAAAAATATGCATTCAGTTCTGTTCTAGATATTCAGTCCTGGAAGAAGAGATGCTCTGTAGGGTGTTTTTAGGTTGAGTGCCTTAGAGCAGGGGTCAGCAAAGTTGTTTGGGGAGGGAGCCATTTCACTCCCTCCTTCAGCGGCGACAACTATCTTGTGAGCTGCTGGAGGAGGGAGGCGTGCCCTCTCCTAATCACATGATCACCAACTGCCAATCAGAAGAGCCGTCGGCAGTTATGGGCAGGGCATGGGCGTGGCTTCGGCAGTGCGCTCTGAGCCACAACAAGCCGAATAAAGATCCGCAAGTGGCTCGCGAGCCTTACTTTGCCGACTACTGCCTTAAAGGAATGTTCGGTGACTATGCTGTCTACTGAGTTTTATCGTAATACAGTACATCTCTCCCTTGGCTTTGACTTGTAATAGCCTAGTTACAAAGACTTTATCTAAGACAAGTTAAATCCAGGCAAGATTTAACTTATCTACCCAAGAATACCTACAATAGTCACCTCTACAGTATATATTTTAATGTGTGAACTGCACAATGTGTAATCTTGACAAAAGGGCAAGCAACTATGGTATTGTTTTCCACTATTCCATTTATTTAACAGTTGAGAAGCTGCTACAATAAGAACTAATTTTCCCCAAAATGATTTCACAGTAGAAAACATGCTGATAGTTACTCACTACATGTGGTAAATTGCCCTAATCCATTAAGTCACACCAACCAACCAGATGCTTGCATTTAATATGCTAACTGGAACAAAGCAGTAAAAGCTAGATTCTGATTGGCTGTTAAGTTGTTAATAGACTAGGGGACAAAATTGTTGTGTTATCCAGTCTGTTTTCTATCCATCGGCTTTAAAAGAGCAATGTAGCACCATAATGAGGCATATGTAGGTGGATGACAGTAGCAAGACATTTTATTGCTGAATGCGTCGGATGGACTGGATCTGGAAAGTCTGAGCATGGGATCCCCACTCCCGCCAGTGCTTGTATTCACCTCCATGATGGTCGCACTCCATAATAAATTGGTATCCACGATAGCCAGGATACTGATAGCAAACCCAGCTGCAAAAAAGTAAAAATATTCCTTTGTTAAAAATTGAAGTAATACAATTTGCAAACAAAAAGTTATTTGTCCCTTCTATTGACGCCGGGACTTGACTGACAGGCTTTACAATTTTTGAGAAGCCACAATCTTGCAGATGGCCAACAAGTACTTTGAAATTCCTCACCTGCAATATTCCAACCTGTTCCTGACTTTAGAGACCAAACTGATCAGCTATAGAAAGGGGTTAGGAGAGGAGTGGCTTCTATATAAACTTGTCTAGAAGTTTAAATGGCTGCTAATTTCAAAATAATGTATTGAACAGTAACAATTAGATGGGCAAATAACTGTTTGTGACTTTACTGTCCCTTTAACAGATATTGCACTGCTAAATATGATATATAATACTGGAAATTCTTAGTCAATGCAGGTTTAGTGCTTTCGTCAAAGATTAGAAGAATTTCTGACTTGTAATGAAGCCTTCTCCCCACCTTGGGCAAGACACTGATTTCATGCCAAAGTAATTAGTTTTCATATTACTGCAGATATTAAAATTCTAAGCTCTTCTAGAACAGTTATTTAAATCCTTCCATGGATGAAAGCGTTAGTTGCAGACTGATGCAGCTAATCCTGGAAGAAATGTTTGAATTATGTTTTACAAAATATTAAGGGCATTTATTTTTAGCAGAATAGAAGTGCCATATTTTACACAAATCTCGTTTTTTTTGTGTACTTACGCTCCACACTGAACTTTCATGGATCCAACCTCATTGTTACACCACCCCATAGCCTGCAGGGAGGGATAATCATCACACATTTCCCACTGACGTCCAATGAAGTTCTCCTTCTCAAAAATCATGAGTCTGGATTCTTTGTGGTTCTGTTAGAAAAATGAAAAATGGTTTATATTTACGTTTTTCTATCAAACCTAGAAGAAAGTCAGACTTTGGCTCAGGGCCAATTTTAGGGGGCTATTCACTAAACTTGCCAGATAAAGACAGTCACAATAGGCTGCTACTGTCGCAGTCACATCTTTATAATGAGAATATTGTCGCAGTCACGACTTTATTATGGGAAAATTGTCGCGACTTTATTATGGGGAAATTGTAGCGGATTGACTATGGGAATCTGCTGTTTGCAAATTTGGCAGTCGAATTCACACCTTAGCGAATAACCCCCTTAGACACTAGCGTTGAGCCCTGGGCAAAACTGGAAGTGGGAATACCTATGCTGGCATGTGTGTTAGGCTGGTGTCAGGTAAAGACAGTGAACAGAAAGGGTTTATTTGCCCCTAGGTTTGAGGCCCTGGACAATAAACCATGTTGCTTCCTCCTAAAACCATCTCTGCTCTGGCTTGATTTATAAAAAGACATTTTGAAATCACAAGGATATAAATAATGTTGTCTTGCTTACAAACAAAACTAAATAAGACATGTTAAATGGTTTTTGATACTCGCTGATACTGCGAAACTTCTAATTACCCCTCTCCTTAATGCTTAAGATTCTTAATAAATGTATTAAGAAAAAAAAAAAAAGTTTACGTACTGCACGGCAGATTGGGCGGAAGGACATCATGCGTTCAATGTGATAAGCGTTGCTGCCGCTCCATGCGTCCCATCTTGGGTATTCTCCTTTTTCCAGGACAAACTGCTGGCCGCAGAACCTTGTGTGCTCATAGCCTACCCAGCTGCGTGGAGAGTATTTGTTGGGTAAACACAGTGTTTGCAGTGACAAGGAATGTACACACTTTTCAAACAGGAAAATAATCATTCTTCTTGTTAAAGCTATTCATCCTAAATGTGATTGAGTCAAGCTTTTTCATATACATAAAATATACCATAAAAAATAAAGAGAAGGAGGAGAGCCCCTCCAAGTATGTTCTGGTAAAAATCAAGTTGATCAAGTCGTGTTTGTCATGGGGGTGGAATATATCTTTTTACCCCAACAAGCCAGGGGCACCCCCTATACATCAATAAATGCATACATTAAAACATTTATGCTGGCCTGCACAGAATAACCTATGAATGTATTTACTGATGATTTACAAAAAAAAAAAAAAAGTCAAGATTCTTAAATTGTTTTCCTCAGTTGACAGTATTTAGTTTTAGAATATACTTACGCGCCACATTCCACCTTCAGGGATCTGATGTTGTCAAAGCCACACTCCATGATGTTTGAACAGGAAGAGGAAAATTCCATCCTCTTTCCTTGGAAGTGTTCCTGGTCATAGACTGTAATCTGAGAGCAAAGATTGATGGGAATAATGAACCACCTTTTCCAATATTTGTATTTCCTTCATTACATATCTTTAAATAATGTTTTAATGTCAGACCTTGATACCGTATGACCTCATACAGTACTAGCAAACTGACTGCATTTGACCCATAATTCACACAGAAGATTGTGTATACAGCCAGGTTTATATTATTCTGATAATTCTTGAAGTGATATTGTGCAAGAGCAATAAGGGCCTTGTCCAATATCTTAAGTTAAAGACCAGTGATACTGTCACTGATACCATTAATATTTTTATTGAATGTCGCCTTCAACATCACTGTGATGTCACACAGCATCAATATCCTCACATCACATTTCCTTATTAGGAAAATGCCACATATGGCTACACATGAGTATTTTCTTTTGGGGCACAATGAAGTCAAGACACAGTCCATGATATGCAAGAGGATGAGGTACACTGGATATTATTGCTGCATTTCTTTACCACACTGTAGCATGTGCTATCTCTAAATTGAATATATTTGTGATGTTCAGCTCTTGCTGAATATTTCACATGAATGATTGCTGGAACAGACACATTTTAAACAACAGTCATAGCTACCACGTTTCCTCCCTACTCCCACAGTGTACCTACCTTCCAGGCTCCCATGTGCATAGAAATTGGGTTGGTCTGGGCCATTTTGTTAGAGCTGTTGTTTTCTACTAGAAAGAAAAAATACACAATCTTCATTACAACTTATATTCCATTCAAGTTCATTTTCATAACCAAAAATGTTCATTGTATGTTAGAAACGATTATCTGATTAAGCTGTTAACCAGTTTACTAGAAATCTAGAATTACAAAAAGGAAATAATTATACGCAGCATTTTTAGGCAAACTAAATGCGTGTTTCAAAGAGCTTAGAAATCATAGTTTGAAGTCTGATGTACTTATTTGATTGAGTCACTTATACAAGTCACTCAATTCATCGAAAAGTTACTTTTTGAGAAATTGGACCTCTTACCCTTACACCTTCCGTTCTTTATTTTCAATGATAGACCTTGGGCAGAATTTGGGCCTTTGTCCCTCTTCAGTCAGACCAGTTCACATATCCTCAATTAGATCTTACCTCTTCTATGTATGGGTGTGTTTTTCATCCCCACTACTAATGTGGGTTTGTATCTGATGCATTTTGACCTGTATTAACCGACATCTTTGTTGGGCAATTTTACTGTTTAATCAGGTGCCCCACAGGCCTGGAATTAATCCTTATTTTCTCTCCTGCAGTTACCCCCCTGATCACTTCATCTACTCCATTTTTTACAGAAGGTCATATGTCTACTTTCCAAGACTAATTCAGCTATGTTTTGGTTTACAGATCTGCACAAGGTAGAGTTTCTCTTCTACAAACTTCTAATTTATTTTCTTACATTTTGTTGTTTCACTGATTAAACTCTAAACCGGGTGATTTTCAAGTATGTCTCTTACCACTCTAGCCTAAAACTAAATTAAAGTTGACCGTCCGTTGCTGCTCCTGCCCATACTCATTTGAATGAATCTCAGGATAACAGGAAATTATACAATCTTTCTACAGAAGTTACTGTAACAGCTATGGTTCAGATGCAATCACTGTTCCCCTGAGGGCACTGGAATTCCTCCAATGTTTCTAAACATTATTTGGTACTTAGCTTTTAACCAATATGAATTCTCTTTTTTGAGCTCAGCAATTTTTTGTTTATAATCTCAAAGATGTTCTCAGTTTTTAATCATATATTCAGTCTTTTGAATGCACATTTAAAAATGGCACTATGTAAAATGTACGTAGATCCAAAACCATGTGTACAAGCCATCCTGATTTCTTTAGACAAGTTTAAAAATTTAAATATTTCATTTTTTTCCCTATTTAAAAAAAAACAACAACTTTTGGACTAAACATCGCTCTTGTTTTAAAGGACTAGATTAAGCATTCTTTAAATGGTATATTTTTTTATACTTGTTTAAAAGGAAACTTAAAAAGAGGGACAGGCACTTGAAACTGTACGTTATTCATATAATCTAGGTTATTTTATAATAGGACAGCTGATATTACAAGGTCCACCTGTGAGGATATCAGAACAACTCTACAATTTAAAGGGCTTATTTAGATCTCCTGAATTTAAGTAGATTTTTCCAACAACTTGTAGTTTACCATTAGTAGTATCACTCACCTCTTTCAGTCTGTACTGATGGTATATCCAACAAGGACTTGCCTGCTTCTGCTCTCCCAAACCTGGGGTTTATATAGAGCTCACAGGAACAAGCTTAGATGCCAGTAGTTCAGCCAGTGTCAGCACAATACAGTCTGGGGTATTGTCTTCTTCTGATCCCTTTCCTCTTATCTTTGTCTTTGCTGAGCACAATGGACATTTCTGTCTGCATGAATAAACCCGGTGGTGACTTCACTTCCCTGTGCAGGCCTCTGGGTTAATGCAGAGAAATGCACATATAAGTTTAATCACTCATTTAAAACATTTTGAACCTTAGGGATGATATGTCAAATACTGAATCCTTAATATAATAATATTACCTAAAATAATTACCTCATAAAATATGATAACAAATCCAGGTAACATACATGGAAAAATGTGGACATACATGTCGTTAGGGATGAAAAATAATTTGTGATCACCAAAATGTCTTATTTTGTAAGAAACAACTCACATGACGTTAGTTCAGATTCCATTCAGATAACTCTGAATTTAGTAAAATATTTGGTTGAAACCTGAACCTCCCTCCAGATCTGGATCGAGCGTCACCTGAATCCCAGATTTTCACCACTGCTGCAATGTGACTTATTGTTCACAGAAAGATTTTAAGATTTGCCAGTTTGTATTTGGGTTTTGTTTGATTTGGAACACATTTTGTCCTGATCGTTTGGTATAAAAAAAATGGAACAATGATCACTGTAAGCCCATCCCATCCAGTACTTTGTGCAACCTTTTGCACTGCGCACAATTTTGATATGGAAGGACATAAAGATAACATATTGCCAGGGAAAAGAAAGGCTTGTATTTGTAATATTGTGGTTTTACTGTTCATGCAACCATCTCCTAAGTGAATAAAATAAGTAGAGACCATGTTTTGCAAGGAAGGAGTTAACAAGCTCAGATTGGTTCTCCACATATTATGGTTTGGTACTGTTTAATAATATAATCATGTTAGCAATGTCTTACTCTTCACTGTTCTGATGTACGGTTTTGCTGCCTTATTTCATTTTCTACTAATGAAATAAATGTTTTTGTAAATTTACATGTATTTAAAAAACTGTACCTTTATACAGCGTTTCTCTCTGTCATCTTCCCTGTCAGCCTGACTTTTCTTTCTGAGTCAGGTTGGGTAGGGATAAATGATGATTGACATTATAGCTCCTCCAATAAGATCCCTGCTAGATCATGATTTAAGAGATCTGATTGGAGGAGTTGTAATGTCAATCATCATTTAGCCCTGCCCACCTGACCTGGGAAAGAAAAGTCAGGCTGACAGGGAAGATGACAGAGAGAAACTCTGTATAAAGGTACATTTTTAAAATACATATATATATATATATATTTAAAAACGTTTATTTCATTAGTAGAACCTAATTTAGTATTAGGTTTGAGGTGACAGGTCCACTTTAACCCTGAATCCTGTACCCATTGGCTATTTATTGTGTAACTCAAACAATACACTTATTTAGGAACAGCAATCTTATGCCCCATAAATTGTGCACTCATTGTTTGAGTCTTGGGGCACAGCTTGGTTATGTTACTTGTCCATAGTCACAAGGAGATCATTTGAATTGAATTTGCTTCTTATTTACAGCTTTGTGACTTAACTGCTTAACTGCTGCCCTAAGGAATGAGTAATGAACCACTAATTAAGGTTTCATTTTGTGCACATTAGTTACTGAATACACTAACTATGTATTATATAACAGATGTGGCATCACTCAACTCCAAGCTGAGAAGAAGAAGCCTAGGACAGCAGTGGCAAACCTAGAGCACGCATGCTAGACAGGGCACTCAGAGTTCTTTCTGTGGACACGTGTGCCATAGCCACCGCTGCTTTGACAGCTATCCTAGATCCTACCAGCGAGAAAGCGCTCCTTCAGTATAGGCCGCAGACCCCATCTGACAGTGTTCAGGTCAGATCATCAACCTACACTGAAAGAGCGTTCACTTGCAGGGAATATCTAGAAATGATAGCCGCCACCAGAGCTCTGCCCAGACACAGGTGCTATGATGTTACTCATCGGCACTCGGTGCTGAAAAGATTTGCCACCACTGATTTAGAACGATTACCTGTGACCCTAATCTGTCAGTTGGCATGCTAATTGTGATGTTATCTGTGATGTCTTGACAGTTGCAACTTTTACTTTCCAAACATTACAGAAGACAATATTCACAAAGCCCAAGGCTGACTGACAGCCTAAATTCTTTCAGCTGAGAGACACAACACCGCAATTTATCATTTAACAGAAATCCATTTTCATATATCATTAAAGGACCAGTAACACACAAAAAATAAAAAAATCCCATTTGGATTGGCATGGCGCTTATTTAAATACAGCACTTGTATCCTCATGTTATCTTTAAAGAGGAAGGAATTCGTTTTACTTTTAGTCTATTTTCATATTTGCTGTTGTTGTTGCATGTTGTTAGACACACCTCCCAAGCCCCATTGTTTTCTCTGGTGCTTTACATAATACATATTTATGAAGTGTGCCCAAAAGCCAACTTTTTAAAGCTTAATATCTCATCTTATAAAAACAATTTATGGGGCTTATTTATCAAGGTGTAGTCAGTAGCCATCTCTGGTGTAGTCAGTAGCCATCTCTGGTGTAGTCAGTAGCCATCTCTGGTGTATTCAGTAGCCATCTCTAGTGTAGTCAGTAGCCATCTCTGGTGTAGTCAGTAGCCATCTCTGGTGTAGTCAGTAGCCATCTCTGGTGTATTCAGTAGGACAGTAGGAATCCAGCCTCTAATTCCCTACTTTTAATCTGGTGAAGTTAAACTGGGGAATGTGACATACCTTGCTGAATTTGTTACTGTGCCAGACTCCAAGGCTTGATGAATAGGTGATTTATCTGTGCATGACCCCCAAAGTGGTGCAAAAAGCTCCATAAGTCTGCAACTGCTTGCTTGTAAATTTGCTACATCACAGAGTTTGCTGAATATCTGGAAGTGGTGAATAAATGAGACTTTGGATCTGTACATGATAGTTCAGACTTTCATGAGTAAGAATTTTTTGAAGTGTTATTCACTAAGGTGTGAATTCGACTGTTGAATTCCCAAACAGCAGATTCCCATAGCAAATCCGCAACAATTTCCCCATTGTAAAGTCGCGACAATTTTTGTTGTGACTGCAACAATATTCTCATTATAAAGACGCGACTTCGACAGTAGCAGCCTATTGCGACTGTCTTTATGTGGCAAATTTGCACCTATACACAACAATTCGGACTTTAGTGAATAACCCCCTCAATATATATATTAACTATAGATCATTTGAGGAATATTTATTTTTTGGTCTTGCCATTCTTTTAAAAGCAGGTACTTGGAATTCCGCCCATATCTGCATCTTATTATCGGTGCCCATGTTTTCTTATTCTTCCGCGGCTTTGTTTGGAATCTGAAGCGAGGAATTTGATTAAAGGCTTGTGAATTCCTATAAGCCAATCAGAAACTTGCAGAAGTGCCGCCTCAATGAGTTACTGCCCACCTAATTCACAATTCTAGATCAAGTTGCTGAACTTAGATTCCAAATAAATCTGCTGAAGAGGAAACAGGTGAAAAGGAAAGGGGGGCTTCTGTAAGAAAGGAGATATAAATTCAAAACTATTGAAAATAAGAAATAATGTACATGTCAAAAAGTACTTATCAGTGGTAATTAGAGGGGCAAATAACTGTTTGAGACTGAACTGTTCCTTTAAATCTACTCGCCCAATAAAAGGTATTCATTGAATTCAGTTTTGTACTTGCATTAATGGCTAACACAGTACAACACTCTGCTGCTCCTGAGCACCCCTTTGAGACCTACATTGCCAGAGAAGCCTATTCCCTTTGCTCTCCACAGCTCTGCGAACCTGTCATCTGTAGTTATTATTGTGTTTCTCCTGTCTCCTTGTGCCTTTATATAGAAAACTCTGATGAGCTGAACTGACAGAGTACGCCGTCACACTGTACAGCGCTAGGGAAATAGTCTGACTTAACATAACTCAGCCATAAAAGTGGCGGCATAAGGTTCGCCCTTGTATTTAATCATAGAGAAATGAATTTTCACTTACAAATAAGAACAATAAACATCAGATGTGGTTATAAAAGCAACAACAAAATGATGCAAGTTCTACAGAAAGTGGATGGTGGTCTCATAATGATGGCACCCCTGGTGCTGTAGGGCATTGTACAGACCTCCATCTTTAGAGAGTTTGAACTAGACTGTCAGCGTTTTATACTGATTAGCAAATTAGTAAGTGTATATAAAATAGATTCATATATAAGGTTTGTAGGTTTTACACAAATATGCTGCGGAACATTATATAGTATGGTAGGATATATAAGAGTTGGGTTTGTTAACCATTATACTGCAAACATTATATTATACTGCAAACATTATATTATAGTGTAAATATTATATT
>WMED01030991.1:0-10010 GCA_019650415.1 Pipa parva | reverse complement strand
CATGCCTCTACAATGGAGTTGACGCTATCTGACAATATGTGACTTGGTGTGAGTACTGGTGGAAGCACAGATATAAGACTATCTATAACCCCCCCTGCTTATAGCCAGGTTGTTGATTCAGAATAGGACCCCTTGTACCTACAGTAAATACTGTACATCAGGACCCACTGTACCTACAATATATAAACTGTACCTCAAAAACCCTCTGTACCTACAGTATACACTGTACCCCAGCACCCTCTGTGCCTTCAGCCCAACAGAGAGTAGGAGAGAGAAAAACTACACAAACCACAGATGCCATTGTTACAGCATAAGAATAACTGCCAATCCAAATAGTGACTCTCTTTTTATGGTCTCATAGGAGAAATGCGTTCCCTGCCATGCAATTTGTAGAGTCAATGAAAATATAAAGAACATTAAAAAATGCAGTTGTAACTGTTTGACTGCTTATGTTGCGGCCCCTTAAACATTACAGAAACATTAAAAAATACAACATTTTAATGTAAAAAAAAGTTTACATTAAATTACATGTAAATGCAAGTTTACAGGTTCAGGGTTAACCAGAATAAATGTTCGATGACCCTGTAGGATTGCTGCCCTTGGTACGGTTGCTACATCTTGTCTGACTGTGCCAGTGGGCATTTCTGCCCTGTATGAATTTAATACACATTCTTACCTTTAATTTCCACGCAGTCTTGTAGATAAGGAATCAGTTCCAATATTTGTTTCTCAGATTGCATGGAGTGATAAAGGATGATATCAGAGGCGCTGTTAACGCTATCTTTCCATTCATCCTTAGTTGCTACAGAAAGTGGAATCACGGACATGTCACTGTGTTTATTCTCTTTTAGCCACCAATGATGAGGAGGTTTATCCCAGAATAACAATGTTGTTTTATGTTTTCTCTGGGAACTGCTAAGAGAAAATGTACACAAATAGATTGTATTGAAGCACAAGAGCTTATTATTATATACAGTTCTTATCTACAGGCAGTGGTTCTAGTATTTTCTAGTACCAAGGATAAAGGCTAGCCTTGATTTTGGTATATAAATCGAACTGTCAGTCATATACAGAGGCAGACTTATTTACCTTCATTATATTCCATTTTCCATCTGTAAAATCTTAATGTGTCTGATTTGATGGAAATACTTGGAGCAGAGATATGCACGGCACAAGGGTTGAAATTTATTAAAGTCTGAAAAGCCGTTTTCACTTTTCCGAGTTTAATAATCGCAAGAACACTCTGAAGTTTCTTGCGGTAAGTATCGCGAGATTTGCTTAGATTGATACTTGCCGTGAGAAACTTTTTGTATTGAATTTATCCATGGAAACGGTAGACATACTGTATAGCTACTTTTTCATGGATATATTGAATAAAAAAAGTTTCTCATGGCAAGTATCGATAGAAGCATATCTCGTGATACTTACCGCAAGAAACTTCTGAGTGTTCTCCCAAATTATTAAACTCAAAAAAGCAAAAATGGCTTTTGTTGTCACCATGGTGGGGCATCTAGTTGGCTAGTCCTTGGGCATGGGGTCCCAGGACTGGGGGTTAATGGCTGCACTGCTACTACTTTCCACTGCACTCATGGGCAGCATGGCCGGCATAGAGAGGCAGCCATTGTAAATATATATATTTTGGAAAGGGGAGAGTATTCCCAAGGTGTGAATGTTAAAATGGTTACATAACTTTAAAGAAGTTACAGTATTTGATCTGTTAAAATTGGTATAAATAAAAAAAGCTAAATCTGTCGTTTTCTAACCCCATCTTTCATGTCCTGATGCTATTGGGTAACGTGTGGGTAGCAGAAGGTTAAACTAGGTTTAATGAATTGGTGGTTATAATCCTGGGGCAGTGCTGACACAGTGTCATTTACAGTCAATACTGAATCCTATTAAATTATGATGCATTATGGAGATAGAGTAAGCATTTCAAACATATTAATTTCTTACCCTGTCGGCGAATGTTTCATACATTCATCATCGATTCTGTGATCTGTAGGTGTCTGAGGGACATCTGGATAGGTTATGTTGCAGTCATCTATTTTATTCTCATCACATCTCTCAGTTCCATTTCCTGTAGATGTTTGAAGTGAAGCTTCCAGCCTTGCGATACTGACATTAGCTTTCACATTTTTTGATAGCTGGTCAGACATTTCTCCACTATTGCTTGAGTTCCCTACAGATTTTTCACTCGCCCTAAATCCTCCAGTGATCCTTTCACCTTTGTTATCATTCTGAAGTTCTTGACTGGATGCGTTCTCCATACAGCGATGTGGAAACTCTGACTCGTTGCAAGTTCTCCAGTGATTTGGAAAATTAACATTATTTTCAGATTTGTCAGAGTGTTTGGCAGTTTCCTGTATTATATCAACATCCATACATTCACTAGTCTCTTGGCTACTGGTACCAGTTGGGTTTTGCTCCTCCTTGTTGTTTATTTCTGGTGTGTTATTATCTGTAGATTCCGTACCTGTACTACATGGTTCTCCCATTAAACTCAGTCGCTCTGTTGTCTTTCCCTGTTGCTTAGATTTACTGATCCAAGGATCCTTTTTTGCTAGCGTTTGGCCAATTAGATTTTTAGCCCTTTGTGTATATTGTAGAGTGGTGAGAGTCTCCTGATAATACTCTGCAGGTGAGCTGACTGATGCCAGCAGGACTACCTTGCTGTTTTCTTCTACAAAATGTGTAAAAAGCCAATTAAATACAGGGTCTATGTTATAATGGTCTCCCCTATTTTCTTTAGATAGTGACAGTTTGTCAGTGCTTGAGTCCATTGATGGATAAGTAGAATTCATTGTCTCAGTTCCTGCTAGATCCACTTGGGAGGTCTTGTTACACAGTTTCCCATAGGGGGCAGTAATTGTCATGGCAAATATGACTTGTGCCTTTCTGCTCTCGTCATTCATGTAAGTAGATGCCCTCTTCCTTCTGTATTTACTTTCCGTTTCCAAAAATTTATTTATATCATCTTGTTTTTTAGCAACATACTGGGACAACACATTCAGATCACATTCACCAAACCTTAATATGCTCTTCCTGTCACTTAAAAGGTCTCTCACTTCGTTGTTATATATTTCAATAAAAGAAATCTTAGCTGTTAAGCCTTGTTTCAAGCTAAATAAATCTGTAGGGATCAGTGAGAGAAAACTTGCCTTTTGATGGTTGTCTGTCCTTCTCCCTGTCTGTCCAAAGGCAAAAACACAAGATGGAAATCCTTCTGATATATTTTTATTGATCTGCTTCACAAGGCTTCCGAGAATTTCTTCTGTTGCTTCGTCTTCTTTAACTGATAATGAACAATGATCAAACTCCATCTGAAATCCACATTCATTGAGGCCTTGGTGAGGAGAAAGTAACATGATCTTGTTACCCTCAATCCGCACAGGACTGCTTGATGTTTGTTCAGGCTTTTTCTGATTCTGTGAACAATTTCCCACAGCCACATTCATTAGTACATCTGGCATGTTGAATTGTTACTAATATCCTCTGTGCAGGAAGAAAGTACGCTGCTTCTGTAATAAGGGTATTTGCTGTCTGAGATGCAAGTCTGTAGCTGCTGAAATGCCAACTCCCAGCACACAAAGAAGGAATTCAGCAGTGCAGCTAACATTCACTTTTACTTTCACTTCTGTAAATCATGAGTCACGTGAGACATTGAGTAGTGCTGGGTAGCTGTGTAATAGAATGTAACAGACAGTTCAGCTTGCTTTTATAACTTCTCCCCACTCTAATGTTCTGTGGGACCCTGAGATGTTCCTTCTGTAAATCATGAGTCACGTGAAACATTGAGTAGTGCTGGGTAGCTGTGTAATAGAATGTAACAGACAGTTCAGCTTGCTTTTATAACTTCTCCCCACTCTAATGTGGGACCCTGAGATATTCCTTCTGTAAATCATGAGTCACGTGAGACATTGAGTAGTGCTGGGTAGCTGTATAATAGAATGTAACATCAGACAGTTCAGCTTGCTTTTAGAACTTCTCCCCACTCTAATGTGGGACCCTGAGATGTTCCTTCTGTAAATCACAGATGAATAATTTAGCTGAAAGTCATCTTACATAATCAACATCACATTTCACTTTCACTTCTGCCAGTCTCAGGCCAGCTTGCTGCATTCTGTCTGGGCACAGTTCTATAGTATTTGGCACACGCTTCTGAAATGTGTTTACTTATCTCATTCCAATAACTGTTTGCTTTAACTGGTTCTCAGACTCCAAAATATAAAATGCAACATGAATATTGTAGATTTGCATAAAGAAAAGTAAATAAAGTTCTGTAAAGACAAATTTTGGGTCATTCATTAAAGTGTGAATTCGCCTAGCGTGGTGACTTCATGTCTGTTTGTGACACTTAGATCGGGAAGATGTAAATCCACTTTTCCTTATTCATGAAGCAGCGGATAGACTTGTTGAACAAGTGGACCGCGTCGGTCGTTGTTGCATGCGTTGCGCAGCGTAGTCAGTCGGACAATAGTAGGATGCGGAGTTATGTGGAGTGATGTGAATTCCCCCAGTGAAGGGCAGTGCTATTATCCTGACCATATCCCACTAACTGTATACAAGTGAATAATAGTTATTGTTATATGTCACTTTGTCCCTAGTTCACGTTTAGTAGTAGACTCATTTAGTCGCAGTTGCCATTGTCATTTTTGAATGAATAGTCGCCTTACACAAAGCTGAAGTCCTGTCATCAACCCCTCAATTCCCCAGTCTGAGGTGGCAAAGGCAAACAGGTGAATTGGGAGAACTATGCCTTGCATGCATCACTTAGATTGTAAGCTCCATGGGACAGGGACCTCCAACCTCTTGTGTCAATCACAACCTGGCACTTAATTTGATATATACTTTGTAATATTTTACTTGTATTGTTTAAGCCACTTTTCCCATGTCTGTATTGTACTTGTATCGCTGAATTGTACAGCACTGTGTAAACTTGTGGCACTTTATAAATAAAATTATACATACATACATACATGCATTCATGCATCACATGCTGAATATTCACATTGCCTGTGCACACGCACGAAAAGTGATACAAAGAGCTCCGTAAGTCTGCGTCCATTATAAACTTATGAATTGGCAGTGAATTCGTCACATCCCCAGAGTATGTTAAATAAGCGGGATTGGAGAAGTTAAAAAAGAATGTAGTTCTTTCTTTAGCTAAATTACTTTAACAATCTTTAACTTATTTAAGCAGCATTTAGTATTCTAGCCCTACTGTATGTAATAATTGTAACTTGTGAGTAGATGGTGGGTTTCTCTGATGTGCTCACTCAGTCTGAAACTTCCCACTGGGCACAAAATGTTTATCTTTCAGCAAATATCAAATAAAAACTGCAGTATTGCATGGGCAGCAAATAACCCCAAAAGCAGTCTAGAAGAATATTGCTGTATAGAGGAAGTGAAAATAGAAGTATTGACAGAGAAGCAGGGAACCTTGTCCCAGATTTTGAATTAGGGCTCATTTGCTTCTATTTATATCACTGGGAGACACTATTTCCTTTGAATTCATCTTTGTAAAATACATATTTTTGCTTTGTTGTCCTTCCTTATTAAAACATTAGTTTATCATCAAATGATGATCATTTTTTCTCCTGATGAAGCCATATTACAGCAGGATCAGATTACTCTTTAATTTCATTTGGATTTGTTTGCTCCTTGGCCGATTTTTTATCACAAAGGACTGCAGTATACTGGATTTATGTTCCTTGATATATACTTCTATAAGGACTGGTTTGTCTACAAGCTATTATAACACCAACCTGCTTGTGAGTACATCCCCTTTTTAATCTTTTATTCAAATTAAAGATTTAATTATGCTATGGAAGCTCTCTCCATCTGTTTTTTGATACACACGCTGTGACAAGCAATAGACTGCCAGGATCAGCTAGCTTTTCAGTGGGGAAGTCACTCATCATTCCCAGCATCCACCATTGTGGGTTTCATCATTCATCTTGAATTGGCTGTCTGTTACCATTGACGTTCATGTGTAGTTCGATAAGCTTGAATTATCTATCATCTGCTTTCAATTAGTTTATCAATATTGTACACTTTTTAGAGAACATATTTAATAAGGCAATACTCTAACACTTCCATCTCCTATTTTACTGATTAGAATGTTCAGTGCACCTGTCTGAAAGCAAGCAAAATCCAATCAGATGTGAGCAAATGGATCCTGTCTTGTCTTTTTGTTAAGCTTCTTAGTAAGGTTTGTGGGTAGGTTGTGCACCAGAGTACAGGCAGACAACACGACTGTAGTTGTATAGAAATTACTTTTACTAAGGGAATATTGGAAAAGCAACTCATAACAGGAATATCAACATGGAGACTAGCGCACTTTCTAACACAGACTCCCTGCATGTTATATCAGAACATGTGACCCAGTGCTAGTTTGTCTACTCTGGCATAGGGTATGTTTCTGCAGCCATGTATGACTGGTGTGACTGTAGCATCCACATAAATGTGATGTGTTCCTGGAAAGCAACCAAGACCTTGGAAAACATCAGGATATGCTGATATTAGGTCATTTTTTGTTACAGGTAACCTTGTGTTCACTGCATCAATTCTCTGTATGAGCTGGAGATCCACACATGCTTTCCTTCCTAAGATTGGGGTGCTATTTTCACTTGTAATAAAAAAGTATAAAGTATTTTATTATTTATTAATAAAGTATTTGTTGACCTTAAACCTTTACTTCCAAATCTGTACAGCCTTTGGGTATCAGTTTTGTACACATTTGATTCTTGCGCTGTGTGCTTTTGTCGGGTATTAGCCATTGTTGTACGTTCTTGGCTTGTAGAGGGGATGTTGGGGTTGGGATGTTTATCAATGTCTTTTCTTTCTGGATTGTTCTCTTTTCCTTTTGTTGTGTGGAAGGAGTGTTTCTGTTAGTGGGTTTTTACAAAGGTCCTTTATATGGAGTTGTTGTGCTGTATATGTCAGCACATGGCAGGCGTGTGAGAGGTTAGTAGTAGTTAGGTAGATATTTTTTCTCCACTTTCTCATTATTCTCCTTTCTTTCTTCTATTCTCCCTTTCTCTTATTCCCTCCTTCCTCCCTTATCAAAAGTTTTCTCTTTTCTTTGTTTTATTGTCTTTTCCTCTTCACCTTCTTTAATGATGTCGCTGTTTCTTGGCAGTGGACCGGGTATGACGCGTGCAGGGAATGTGTGTCAGGAGGACTTATTTTCTTTTTTAAGAATAGGGGCCCATTTGATCCGCTGTTGTATGCATTTTGCTGTCTCCACAGGGAATGTGTCGTGTCTCCCCAGTAAGTTCTGCCTGTTCCTTTTGGAGCCGTTACCAATAGCTGTATGCTGTTTTCCCAGTTAGGCCCAAGACTGCAATTTGATTAAGTGCATGGGGTAGGGGAACGCGTTGTCAGGTAGCATTTTCTCTTCCTTCCCTCCCATTAGTGGCACTCTGGTGTGTGTGGGCTGTTGGGATCTGGCTGTGTTCTGGCTGTGCCCTGGTGTTTTAGTGTATTACACACAATCTGTGCAGCGGATGCTTGGAGTCCACCTGGGCCTCAGGCTGTCACATTTACTTGCAGTCTGTGTCAATGCAGTCATCTGCTGGGGTGAGTTGAAGCGATCATTGTGATTACATCTGCCTCCTCAGTCTGGATATGCGAGATGTTTGTTTTTAAGTTGGATTCATGGCAGTTATCCCCTTTTAGACATTGTGGGTGCAGGAGAGCATTTTTCTATGCTGCCATTTTCTCTGGAGTTCAGGCCATGTCCCCATCCTTCTTTTTAATAAATAAGAAGCCCACTCCAGCTGGGAAGGTAGAGGGATAGATTAAACCCTTCTGTAAATTTTCAGCAATATATTCCCTCATAGTCTCTAACTCCGGAACAGACAAAGAGTAGACTCTACCACGAGAATGAAAAATACCCGGAAGGAGCTCAACAGGGCAATCATAACGTCTGTGCGGAGGCAAAATATCTGCTCCTTTCTTGCAGAAGACGTCAGCAAAATCGTGATACTCTTTGGCAATGAACTGTTCAGGAGAGAGGGTGACTTCAACAATTGGTAACTTAGGAAATTTAGAACAACACTTGGAATGACACTGTGAGGACCAACAGACAATACAGTTCTCTTGTCAGTCTAATACCGGATTATGTAATCTTAACCATGGAATTCCCAACACTATGGGAGTAGAAGGACATCTGGTAAGAAGAAATGAGATTGTTTCCTCATGTTCCACCCCGACGAGTAAGTGAAGAGGACTCATGGAGGAGGTAACCAAATCCTAAGCTATGGGATTTTCATTCAAGGCAAAAATTTATAGTGGAGGAGATAAGGGCGAAGAGGGAAGAAAATTTTCTTTGGCAAATGACATATCCATAAAATTCCCTGCCACACCAGAGTCTATTGAAGCTTTGGTAAGAATGGAAATCCCAGCAGAAACAATGGTGACAGGCAGGAAAAGATGAAGAACCTGTTTTGTAGGGTAGTTGATCTTGTTGGCCTAAGTGTCCTAAACTAGAGTTCCCTAGGTCTGGGAGTTTCCCGGTCTAACTGGCAATCTCGCACAAATTGACCCTTACCACTACAAACAGAGACCAGCAGATCTGCAAAGTAGACACTCCTCACTGGAGAGTAGAGCTGCACCAATTTGCATAGGTTCTTCTGAAGATGGGATTGGTGGAGCTGGAGGAGTAGCTTTGGAGGAGTCGGAAGGCAACAAACTTCTTCTTTTCAGCCTGTCTCTATCTCAGGCGATTATCTACCTTAATAGTTAGTGCAATAAATTCTTCCAAAGAAGTTGGAAGATCTCGAGCGGCTAAATAGTCCTTCAGTTGACAGGACAAGTCTTGCCAGTTGGCAGCATTATTATTCTACCCCTTCTCGGCAGCTACGGTATGAAATTCTATGGCATAGAGAGCTGCAGAGCAGTGGCCCTGCTTGACTTGCATTAGATGAGTGGAAGCCACAGAGGTATGTCCAGATACTTCAAACACTTTACTAAGAACAAAGATAAAGGAAGTAGCTTTGGAAACCACAGGATCATTCCATTCCCATAATAGAGAAGCCTAGGCCAGGGTATCATCTGCCAACAAAGAAATAATGAATCCCACCTTGGCCCT
The DNA here is from genome assembly GCA_019650415.1 of Pipa parva. NCBI lineage: Eukaryota > Metazoa > Chordata > Amphibia > Anura > Pipidae > Pipa > Pipa parva. Next base: position 916 of record WMED01030991.1, on the reverse strand, counting down.
CTCAGAAGCAAAATGAGATGGTTGCAACTCAAATTGAATCTGACACGGACTTATAAATCTCCTGCAGGAGTTAGGATTGCCAGAGAATCTTGGAGGTGGTGGCATGCGGAGATCTCTGCTCACTGGAGGCAGTACAGGGGGAGAGACTGTAACTACAAAAGCAGACTGTAGGCAAGTAGAAATGCAATACAACACTTGTGTCATTCTGCTTAGGTTGTATTCATGCGAGTCAATGTGTCTAGCCAGAGCAAGTAACATCTCTTCCAGAGAGGTACCAGCAGCCTCAGAGTGTTCCATGGCCCGATTATACTGTAATGATAGGAAAAGTAGCAGAGAAGGAGACTGCTAGTAGGAACCACAGAGAATTTGGTGCTAGCTAATCTTAAGGTGCGGAGTTTAAGGTACTCTTCGGTCTTCACCTTTAACCCCCACAAGAAGGCACTGGACTTTGCAGCCAAGAGTACCCAGGTCGCGACCCTAAGGTAGCTGTTCAGTGGTGGTTCAAAAATGGAGAACAGGTAGAGCTCAGACAATACTGGAAACAGGTGAACACAAGTATGGAGACAGCGGAATCTGGTTACTTAGCAAAGGCAGGGATAAACTTTGCACAGACTTAAACTTTAATCAAGCAGGGAGTAACAGGAACTGGACTGTAACTAACAGAGCCCAAAACCAACACAGGAAGGTTTATAATTGGGCACAGAGTCTGGAGCGTGTTAGCCTTATATAAGCTAAGAGGCAGGCGTTTTCCTGCCTCTGTCCGCAACAGGCGCATGCCCCCGTGACATCACCAAAGCCGAGACACGTGACCGCAATGGATAAACGTCAACAGGTAAGTATGATTCCTTACAGGGAGGGAGAATGAATAGAGGAGAAAATGGACAAGAGGGAGAGTGAATAGAGGAGAGAACGAAGG
>WMED01030990.1:0-10011 GCA_019650415.1 Pipa parva | reverse complement strand
CCTTAAAATCACTTTTTATTTTCTATTATTGCATTAGGCATTTAATTCTATAGATGAATTTAATAAAGAGAGAAGGCAAAAACTTCTTGTACAAGCAGGAAGTAACTGCAGCTGATGGTTACAGAAAGAGAAAAGGAGAAGCTACATTCCAGTATGAACAAAAGTGACTGTTATTTCTAGCCTGGGTTTGTGGCATTGTGGTTGCAGATGATGATTTTGTTCCTGCAGTGGATTTTTCACTTATACCCTATGGGTCTGCTTCCCTCTGTAAAACTTTACATTGTGAAAACTATATATTTATATTCCAACACAGAGTGAGCAGTCTTCCAATAAACGCCGTTGGAGAAGCTGATTTACCAGTATGAAAAGTGAGGATTTTCTGGATAACAAATGGATGGAACAGTGTAGACCATCTCTACAGGAATTTTTCTGCTACCATTCCAAATTGTCAGCCAGCTTGATTTTTCTGTAGACAGCTTAAATCTGAGGGTTTTAGTTATCTTCTCCCAAGCAGGAGCCTGGGTTGTACAAAAGTACTGAAAAAATGTTGGTGTTGAACCCATGCATGGTATTCTTCCTCTTTACTGTGAACAAAAGTAGAAGTCCCCTCCTGCATTTCCTATTGCTCATCCAGTGGTCCACAAGCCAATAACATCAGAAGAGAAAAAGAAAATTCTGAGAAAGGCGCAGGGACCATATCAATGTAAACTCTTCTCAGAACAACATAAGGGGAATTGTATGTTTTTTTGTTTTGCTTTTTGTGGTGGTAGTGCTGGGGCCTTTCTGTAGTAAATTCCAAAATAACAGAATGCCTATTCAGGATTTCACCTTTTCCCACAGTAGTATTTTTTTGCCTGTACAACACACACACATTTCTAATATATTAAACAAACCACACAACTAATTTGTTCCCCGTTTGCACTGCAGTAAAGTAAGTACCTGTAACACTGGGAAGTATCATTTTTGTGCAGCATGAGCAATTTAAGTAACTACTATTGTAGGACCCAACACCATCACCCTGTCAGTAGGCTGGGAGGTGCATACATTAGAAGATGAAAGCATTAAATTCATACTGTCTTAGTGGTGAGGCACCTCTAAATTAACAAAAACACACACACTGGTTTACAGGAGCACCCCCAACCCCTTGCCTTTTTCCCTTTCACACCAGGAGAGGGGTGTCAATGGCATAACTCACATGCTACTCACATGCAACTGATAAAGGAATCAAGAGCACTCCTGTTAAATTTATTTATATAGCACTAACATCTTCTGCTGTACTTTGTACTTGCTTTTTTGTTCCTTGTCCCTGTGGATCTTACAATCTAATTTCCCTATGCATTCTCATACACAGACAGACAAAAACAGACTATAGCAAATTTAGTCAGACTTTATTTAACCTAATATGTTTTTGGATTGTGGGAAGAAAAAAGGGGAGAATATCAAACCCAGGACCCAGTGCTTCAAGGCAATGGAGCTAACAACTTAACCAACACATGTGCGGATAAGCACAGGAATACAAGGTAAGTACATCATGAGAATTTTTAATAGACCTGTACACCCTTTTTGCCATGGCATATCTCTACGAAGCTATGCTACTACTAAAGGAAAAACAGGATTTGAGTTTTTCCCAAATACAAAAGGGCTGATCTTGACAGAAGTAGAGAGAATCAGAAGATTAAGGTGGCAAAGGAGGGTGGCCTGGAAATTTAGTTCATCTAAAAAATGGAGGGCAATCAGGACTTTATAAGGAAGAGGCAAAACTTTGTAATATAAATTCAATTTTTAGCAGAGGTGATACGTTTATAGAACAGATTTTAACATAACAGGGTTAATGAGTATGTAATCAAGCAAAACTGTACGAGCAAGGCACAATTTAAAGAAACAAGAGGGAAGTACAGAATATGGATAAAATAAATGTGGGATAAAGGTTAATTTCCAGCCTCTGAAACATTACCACAGTTTACTTTTACTCCTATCTACAAAGTAAATTCATTCTATAAGAAAAGGAAGAGAAACAAGAATCAGACACTTTACACAATACAGAGTTTTGAGTGTGAAAGCACTTTACACGACTTTCTATTGTAAATCTCAATTACACATTCACATTATTCAATCCAGCTCATGGTGTCTAATAAATTTGTTGTGTGTTGCAAAGTTGGAACAATCCTACTAGCTGGTCTGCCATTAGCACTACCATTAATCTTTACGGAGCTGCAAAGGGATTGGATTACAGCAGTATACTGGCATTTGATGTCATTTGAACTACCCTACTTATCACATAAACATTACTGTAAAATTGCATCATTACTCCTTTTCTTTCTGTCACACACAACTGTAATTGGGCCAAATATAGCAGTCTCATAGTGGCTGAAAACATGCTCCTAAAAATCATTACACTGTAACATACTGAATGGATGAACCCTTCTTCATAGCCCCAGTATATTATCTTCAGAGGAAAGGAAAACAGTGGTAGTGTGGAACGGGAATTTACTCGGTGAGTTGTGTGGGAAGGCAGCCTTCCTGATTATATGGAACAAGGCAAATGGCATCACAACCTGGTGCCTCAGGCCTACTCTTTATGAAAACTAGAGTGTTTTCTTGGAAAATTTTGGAGAAGGATCTTGGATTACATTATATTACTGTATGTTCATGCCCATATTGTGTTTGGCATATTGAACACATAGCTAAAGAAAGCACAATATTGCTGGGAGGCTACATTTTTGTTCAGTCTACAGCTATGTACTGGTGTGTACTCAGGATAGAGTGGTGAAGTTAGTCCACAGATCCAAAAAAATGAGTATTGCAGTATTTGGGGATACCTTTTTTATTGGACTAACAGTCTTTTTAAATAAACAAGATTACCATATACTCAATACTCAGGGGGAATTCACCATTCAGCGAAGTGAGCTCCAAATCCTTCGGCTCACTTCGCAAATGGTGTTATGCGCTCGCTGATGCCCTAAAAGACTGTTAGTCCAATAAAAAAAAGGTATAAACAAATACTAAAATAATCATTTATATACAGGTAGTCCTCGACTTACGACGTTGATCCGTTCTTACGTGGCGGCGTAAACCAAATTTCAACATAAGTCAGATCATACGTTCATACAGTTCTGTACACCATAATAACAGTGTACAGTACTGTACTGCAAACACTTAGCCTATCCAAACAGTGAGGTACTGGTATCAGATGAGTCTGGCTTATGTTTGGGAGCCATAATGAAGGGTGTTATGGTGTGCAGGAGACTCGTTTTCCTCATGTAACCAGGTACCGGGGACAGTCCTGGCCTCTATACTACAGCCACTACACATGGTTGCATGCAGTTCGACTTACGACGCAAAACCGTGTAAGTCGGAATGAGGCCTCGTATAAAGCGTCGTAACCCCGAAACGACGTAACTCGAGGTCGTCATAACCCGAGGACTACCTGTATATATTTTTATAAAATCAGTTTTCCCTAGAGAAATTAAACACATCCTCCAAACTACTTCTACATCTTTACTTATTAACTGTTTACTCTCTTAAGGTACCTGTCAGATTGCATCCCTTTTCTATTGAATCTGGCTAGAGAATCCATTTTATAGCATTTACTAAATAGACCTCACTCAGTCAAATTACAGGTTTTCACACATGAAATCCTCTAACTAATATAGAATCCTCACCAACTCCTGCCTTCTTAATACTCTTTGGCTTTTGATTCAATCAAATTTCAAGCTTTGTGATAAAAGAAGTTAAACCATCTGCTACGATACTAAATTAAACAGCCTTCCCTGGTCTCTCTATAAGTTCCTCCTTTAAATTCTGTCCACTATTCGTACAAGATAAAACCTTTGAATATGAGCACTTATGACCAGCAGATATGATGCCATTAATATAAAACTAATCAACAACAAATTATTCTATGATCCCAAAACCTTTTACTTATCCCTCACCATGATTGACTCATGGATGAAAATATGAATCATAGAGTCTTCCATTGTTTGGCGAGATCCCTACTTCCTTCTGTTAATTTTAGAGATCTTGCAATACACTCACAAATGTTTGAGCTGTCAGTTTCAGCATTCAGCTACAGGCGTTCCTTGTTTTTTGTTCATTTTTCTTTTCTACTAACAGTTTGTTCCAAATCCATCTCATTAAGTAGGCTTCCCACATTGGAATAATGGAAAGAAACACTTATTTTAGATCTGAGGGTGGAGCTTGATTTTTGAGAAGCAATTTTCAAGGCAATAATTGGATAATTACAGTTGTGAATGTTCGTAATAATGACAGTGACGTGTGGGAATAGCTTTCATTGGGAAGATACGCCTTTAATTCTCTCGTTTTAAGACATAATGGATGGTAAAACTGGCAACAGAGGCCACAAAAGTAAAGAGTAGAAAAATGAAACATAAAAATGTTAATATTACACTTAATTTTGTAGGCTTTAGTGTCATTTTCTGTTAAAAATATATTTTACTGCTTTTTATGGCAAAAAAAAGTATACATTTTTCATAAATTAAACATGTTTTTAAGATCAAAGAACCACATCATGCTATAAGCATCCTATCATATCATTTGTCATTTATTTATAGAAAAAAAAAAAATATGACCAAAAAGATACAACTAATATTAGAACAGAAAGAATGCAAAGTATACAAAATAACTGGATAAAAGGTATTGTGTTTTCAAGTGAAACAAATCATTCCTCTGGCTATGCTAAAAATAAATTTGTAGACTACAGCAACATTTCTTAAACTTCAGCCAAGAACGATAAAAACCTTAATAAACTATGCTCTGGCTGCTGAGGGCCTCACATGGCCAGCAATGAATCAGCAAATCTCAGGCTCTGCAGAAATTCCCCAGAATTAGCATTTGTTTCTATGCTTGGAAGTGTAATCACGAATAGCCTTTATTAACCCATCACCTGTGCTATCTTTTTTTAAATGTGGAAGGCATTCAGGACATTATGGGGGTAATTCACTAAGGTGCAAATTCGACTGTCGAATTCGCTAACAGCGGATTCCCATAGTAAATCCGCTACAATTTCCCCATTGTAAAGTCACAACAATTTTTTAAAATTAAGATTGTGACAATTTTCCCATAATAAAGTCACGACTGCGACAATATTCTCATTATAAAGATGTGACTGCGACAGTAGCAGCCTATTGCAACTGTCTTTATCTGGTGAACTCGCACCTATACGCAACAATTCGGTCTTTAGTCAATAACCCGTTTTATATACCCTTCTCTTAAAGCCATCATATCCTGCCCTCCTTTAACTTCTTTCTCTCTCTATATATATTTAGATTTCATTATTACAGAGACATCTTAGAATACTATTAGGCTTAAAATTAAATGTTAATGAACTTTTCCTCTTGTCAAAATTAAAATGGTAATCTTAATAGCTTTGCCAAGTTAAAAAAAAAAAAAAAAGTCCTGCAAACCTAAAAATTATTAATTTAAATGCTATGATACTACAACTTAAAAGGGTCAATAAAAGCCCAGGATGACTGTTAACCTAATGGTCAGTGAGCCTATAAACTCCTAAATACGCAGATATAAACTTGCCCTATGAATAGTTAAAACTGAAAACTAAAAATCATGCTTCTGCCTTGAGCACTGCCCCCATAACTATAGGGGATAGTGCTTGATTTTACACACACACACACAATACTTGTATTAAAAAGTAAGGATATGCATATCAGCTTTATTCCAGCTGGTCTCTTTAATACATATTCTTAAAACAATGATACTCCCAGGAATGAGAATTTACTAGGTAAATAGTTATAGCTAAGCAAACACTGTACCATTTTTTACCCAGATGAATACCTGAGGGGCGAAATTTATTAATCAGGAGAAGGCTTTGAAGTCTCTCCCGGTAAGTATCGCGAGATTTGCCTTGTGCGATACTTGTAAAACTTTTTTAAATTAAATATATCAATGGAAAGGGTAGCCATACTGTAGCGCTATCTTTCCATGGATATATTTAATAAAACAAGTTTGTCACAGCAAATCTCACAATACTTTCCGCGAGAAACTTCAAAGCCTTCCGCAAGCGCCTTTTCCAATTTTAATAAATTTCGGTCCCTAGAGAAATTTAGGAAACTGATATGGTCTTTGAAGAAAGGTCTACATCTATATATTTTACAAAACAGTTATAGGAAAGAAAAAAATTAAATATTAACATATAAGTACTATTCTGTTTCACCGTTGCAATCATCCTGAGGTTCACATGAGGTTCACACTTACTCTTCAACATTGTCAATTTCTCTTCTGCTCAATCAGCAATGTTGAAGAGGAAGCAGGAAGTAAAGAGGATCGCAGCGCTGGAACAGAAGAAAAGAAGATTCTTGAAGCAGGAGTCAGCGCTGCAATGAAGAAGTTGATCATCAAGTATAATAAGCTTCCCCATTAAGAATCACGCCTTGTTAGAATGAGCATTGGTTCTTCTTTAATTAGAAGCACATGCAATCCTATGGATAAATTTAGGGGTATTTCAGTTCCCTGAATACATATTATTATGGACAGCACCAGCTAAGAATTGCATCTGACTTGTTGCTGGAACAATTTTTTTGAACCCATTAACCCAAACACATATTCTTACCGTCAAGAGCAGCACACAACCTGGAGAATGTCATATGGTTTACAGCTCACTGCTCTGCCCATTACATTCTGCATAGTAACACTAACCCCTGATTATGTAAGGCAGCATTTCTCAAACTGAAGGATGGAATCCCTCAGGGAGTCCCTGTTAACAAAACACAAACACTGGCATGTGTTATTACATGCACACTATACATTTATAATACATGTTTATTTAAATAATTATGCTTTTTTCCCCTTTCACTTTATGCAAGGGTTAGGGAAACATATAAAGGACTATTAATGCCAGGCATAGCAAATTCCCATTTTCTCATGTGACTACCCTCCAAATACACATGATCCTCTCATTTTCACTAAACAGTGGATTCCCTTGGTGAAGAATGAAGCTCATGCGTCAGTTGAGAAGTAGCGGGGCGCGCAGTGATGCACTTCTGGCCAAACTAAGTGAAGTTATACAATTTTCCCATAACTACCACGGACCTGTTTTAAGGAGAAACGGTCACTCGATCTCTTTATTACATTAATGTAGAAACACTACTAATATGCAGGATTGATCATAAGGAAGGAAATTGTTGCCAGTTGGTCACATTTTGATCACCACTATTGCCACCTTTATTACAATGCCAGCCCTATACAAGGTAAGCCCTTTAAGTGGTAGCCAACCTCTGCATTTTCTGAGTGTTATGCAAGTTTTAGATGGCTCAAAAAACATACCTAATTCCATTTTTACACTGAACTCTGCTTTTTATGGTGCCAACTCACAGTAAGCCCCCTTCAAGGGTCAAAGAGTTTTTTCTAATAAAAGTCAGTGCACTCGAGTTTTAAGATAGCATACTATTAATCCAGCATTTAGCATACGGTTGCAGAAAAAAGTAGCATGTTACATTCTGCTACATTGGTAGCACCCATGATATGCACAATACAGCCCCAACCAAATAACTTAGTCTCACTAACCTTGGCTTCTAAGGATGATACAAGAAACAATACAAAAACATGAACATAATTCTCCATCACACCTAGAAAAATAAAAGATCAATGTATTCCTTTTTTTTTTCCCAAGGGAATCTGGATTATATTTTTCTTCCACAGATTTTTACAAGGCACCAACCATTCTAAGCTAATTTGAAAAAGGAACCATTCCAAATTAGAGAACAACTGAAATATACTAGATGACAGCAGTGCCAGGGACTGTCACAAGTCTAAAGGCCAATGATGGAGAAATAATATATTCTGTGTGTTTACAAGCAGATGTTTCTTCTCTCCCCAGCAGCCTTTTACATTAACAATGACACTGGTGCCTTTCCCTCCCTATTAATTATCAGTATACTCCTGCACTATTTATCAGTGTTTGCCAAAAATATGCTAAGCTTCAGCTGGAAAAAAAAACCCCTTCAAATTAGACAATGTTATAAACATTATCTATAGTTAAAAATGATAATGGTAACCTATACTGGCTTGGAATAGCTTCCAGGCATCTTCACTGGTAAAGCTGAGACAGTCAGGAGGAGAATGATTGTAAGGCCTCCAATCCACACCTGGCAGTACAGACAGAAATACTGGTCTCAGTCACACAGACTAATGTAAAGAAAAAATCTCTTTGGCTACAGTTCCCAGCAAATGCTATTAATACAGACAGAGCAAAAATAGTACCAATCCTTGGCAACTGTGATAGACAGACAGACAGACAGACAGACAAACAAACAAACAGATTGATATCTAAACAAGTTAAAGAAAAATCATACTCAAATGCAATTAGGAGAGATGTTCAGCTGTGTGTGTCTGTAAGTGTATATCTCACCTTATTGCCCTCGCTGCTCTTTATTTGTTTACTTTGTTTCCTTTTTTTATTCTAAGTTCATTGTTTTAGCATTACTTGAGGGAGGGAAGCACATACTGTATCTAGTCTATGAGAACTTTCTATGAAGGTTCAATAAAAATAATATGAAAATATAAGGAAACTCCTTGTAACATTGTAACTATTTAAAAAGAAAAAAGTTTGAGCTTCATTTCAACAATACTGACAATGATATAATATAATAATTATCACGCACCATTTACATTTTGTGGTCCATTGTGTAATCTAAACAAATTTGCAAATTTCCCATATGGAAAAAGTAAGAATACTCCTTAATTTATTACTACCCCAAAGTCAGGTGCAAATGATTAGAGCACTGTTAGAGAGGGTCCTGCTTTAATAAAGCCTCAGGCATTTAGTTAAGTTTTCTGCTTCTGCTGGCGTTGTAAATATCTTTACATATTAATCATGTCCCCATAAAAGATGTCTCTTTTCTAAGGTATACAGTCCCAATTTATTCAGCCTTTCTCCAGCACTTTGCACAACAACTGGGCTATAAGGAAGGTCAGTGGCAATATTTGCAACTAGGCCTTGTGTTAGGACAGCTTGAAGGCTGGGCAAGTCTTTGGCATGTTGCACACACTCTGCGATATGTGTAGGGGGAACTGGGACTGTTAGGATTTGGGTATGACTTATTCAATTTGCATTTGATCCAGGAATATTTTATGGGCTCGAATTTACCACCATGGTCCAGGTGTGATGCCAGTGGGCCAAATAATCACAAAATGTGCTTGAAAGCTTGTATTACTGTCTTCCGCCTATGCCAATCTAGAGTACACCAATGGGATATAAGCTGAGAAACAATTTTTTTGCAGGGTGCTTTCATTATTAGATATTTCAACGGGTTAATCTTTTGGCCAGTGACAAACTTTGAGTATGCTGACTACTATTGTAACTCTGGTAGTACACTTGAAAACATGCCCACAGGATTCTTTTTTAGCAGTAAAATGACAACTGTACCACCAAAGGTACAGCAGAAGTCAGCTGGCATTTTTTTTTAAATTTCTTTTTGACCTGATATGAAAGTTTGAGTTAGTCTTTTACATTTTATGTTTGCAGTTTTTATTAATCATGTTTGTTTTACTCTATCTTTTTGGGTTTTTTTTTTTTTTGACAAAGGGTACTGAACCTTAGGTTTCATTTCTAAAAATTTTTTTATTACATATCTTTTAGATAGGCCTTGTACCGTCACTCTTTTAGTCTCTATGTAACTAAGTGGCAGTTTGCTAGGACAACTTACCCGAGAAACTAGAAGACCATTTAAATATAAAAATTTACCATTAACTGTAAACATGACCAAAAGTTTATTATTTTGAAAACTTCAAATAGTAAAAAATTCAAACTGTCTTAGAATACCACTATCTACAAAAATACTACAAACTATAAAATGAATTCCAAGATAAACATCCCCTTTAATAAGGAATCATTCATTCTCAATTTTAACAAGTAGCTTGAATAGCTAAATTTTGAATTACCAAAATTTAATTTCTTTTATTCTTATTAGTAAACGGTATATACATACCACAGTAATATATATATATATATATATATATATATATATATATATATATATA
>WMED01030989.1:0-10011 GCA_019650415.1 Pipa parva | reverse complement strand
GCATACCACCTGCCTGCATATGTGTGTGTGTGCATAACTCCTTCCTGCATATGTGTGTGTGCATACCTCCTTCCTGCATAGGTGTGTGTGCATACCTCCTTCCTGCATATGTGTATGTGCATACCTCCCGCCTGCCTGTGTGTGTGTGCATATCTCCTGTCTGCATATGTGTGTGTGCATACCTCCTGCTTGCTTGTATGCAAGTTGTTAATGCCTCTCCATACATAGATAGCTCTGCATATTCATTGGCTCAGTGGATACAAATCTCCACTGCTTTGGGGAGTGTAGGATTTAGCAGGCTCACTCTCCATAACAGCTCAGAAATGCTTGTTTCTAAGGGCAGAGTCAACATTATTCAGTCATTGTGACTAGTGATGCTGCTGTGTGTGTTCTTACATGTGCCTCCTGCAGACTGTAGTATCCTATCTACAGTATAGTATCCTGTTTATAGAATAGTACAGTATCCTATCTATAGTGTAGTATAGTGTCCTATCTGTAGTATAGTATAGTATCCTATCTATAGTATAGTATGCTATTTATAGTCTAGTATCCTATTGTTGTGTCCTATCTATAGTATAGTATCCCATCCATAGTATAGTATTCTATTTATAGTATAGTACAGGGATGGTGAACCTATGGCACATGTACCAGAGAGGGCACGCGAGCCGTCGCCAAACCCTGCCTTCAGTACAGGACACGGATCCGATCTGACAGTTTTCAGGCTGGATCCGTGGCCTGCACTGAAGAAGCACACACGAGCAGGGCAGTTCTCCTCCCCCGACGCGTGTGTGCTCCTCCCCCTGCGCTGGCGTGATGACGTTACTCACCAGCGCCGGCACTTTGGGGGATGCGCTTGTGGGTGATGTCATGCCAAAAAGGTTCACCACCCCTGGTATAGTATCTTAAAGTGTAGTGTCCTATCTAATGTATAGTATCCTATATCTATAGGGTAGTATAGTGTCCTATCTATAGTATAGTATAGTATCTATAGTATAGTGTCCTATCTATTGTATAGTATAGTATCCTATCTATAGTATAGTATAGTATCTATAGTACAGTATAGTGTAGTATATTATATTACCCTATCTGTAGTATAGTATACTATCCTATCTATTGTATAGTGTCCTATCTATAATATAGTTTTCTATCTATAGATCCACCTCTGTATTGGTTTTTATCAGACAACAGCTGTTACTACTTATATGAACACTACTGCAAAATTTCCTGGTGTTTTTGTCAGTATTCTAATGTACATTTGCAGGCCAGGAGAACGGCTTATATAGTGCCTAGGACACTTGCACTTCTTTCTTTTCCTTTTAACATTGCTCCAGGTCTGGATTTCTTTCTTTTCACTGGCTCTGTTCCAGCAGGCAGAAATTCCCCTGCTTCTCCCTTTCTCTCAGCTCTGTTCTTCACCTTTATTAAAGACATATGAGCTACGTTTTCTGCTTTCACAGATGTCATTTTCAGGAAGGATCAAGGATTTGCGTGTGAGTGTGTGTGTATGTATATATGCTTTGGATCAGCTGGTATCTTCATACCTAGAGTATTTTCTTGACTAAGGGGAATTGGTTTAATGTGTTTTGTTACTTTTTTTTTACTGTGAGGTCTACTATTATTTAAATGTCTCAGGGCTTCTTTCCGAACAAGTAAGCTTAAAGTTACCTTTTTGTGACAGCAGCCAGACATCTTCTTGTGGCTGTCTTACAGTGGCACATTGGCAGTGAAATCCAAGATCTCCATCTGATAGCATGTCTTTTCATTTGTGTTGCATTAAGAATTTTATGATGCATTGATGGACCAGGAAGCTTTACTGGAATGTCTACTTGCAGTGAATAAAGTGTTAGTCTATCCCACTGGGGTTCATTGCTTCTTTTAAATATCCCTTCCCAATGTGGGAAGTGCACACTTTTGTTCCCCTACAAACAGTGTCCATCTGTTCCCTGTTGAATTTGAGTCTGGTGGTCCTCATTATTATGCAGTGCCTCGGTGTGTACTGTCTGTCTGCCCCTTTCATCGATGTTCTGAGTTCTTTCAACTCTTATTTTATCATCATCATTGTCCATTCCAATAATTGTATAGTTAACTCCTCCCTACCACTGATATTGAGTATCAATACATCCTACTCCTATCAGTCTATTCTAAGGATACTCTCAGGGGAATTCATCAACATGGACAAACTTTCTGGAGGCCCTGTAACCCACAGCAATGAATCAGCTTTTAGTATTTCCAGATATAGGGAAACTAGACTTATGAAAGACAACTTTTGATTGGTTGTTATGTAACTGATTTCACCTGTTGATAAATACCCCTGAAATAATGTTGTCCATAGGTGTGCAAAGAAAGTAAGCGCTGCAGGGGACTTGATGGGTATTAACAGCACTTGACTATCACACATGTAACATGTATAAAATAAATAGTAAACACTGATTTTACAGAGTAATGGAAAAGGTGTTTGTGGGTAGGTGTTTAAATACAGGATTTACAAGAGATGATTGTCTTCTTGTATATAGAAAGGTATTGGCTGTGACTCAAACTTGAACTCCTTTACTGGTTTCTAAATGTCGGATTGCGATTTTTTTTTTCAAATGCAACGAAAAGCAAGAGAAGATGTAATGAAGCAAGTAAAGGAATAAGGACTACCCATGGTATCCCATAGCAACCAGTCACATCTTTACTTTCATTTCTGTACAAGGGCAATGTTGATTTGTTGCTATGACTTACAATGCCTGGGAAGACGTTGCATCTGTATATATATATATATGATTATATTTATCTGAACAAGCATTAGAAGTGACAAGGTAGAGTAAAACTTCTAATGTACTACAAGGAGTATAGTGGAGATGGGGTTATATTCACTATATTGTGCTGTAACATATGAGCAGTCATAGCTAATTGATTCCTTATCCAGGTTACATCTTTCTTTAGAGTGGATGGTCATTTGTACATCAGGGTCAAGCATTCAAGTGCTGCAGATATATTAGACAACATATTAGATCAGACCTTTGCATTATACGGCTCGCGGGCCACATCCGGCCCTCCAACCACCTCTGACCAAGCCGGGTCCTGGCCTACCGGCATAGGCACTGGCTAGCTAGGCACAACACTCCGGCCCTCTAAATCCACTCAAGCCTTTCACACGGCCCCATGAGAAAAATAAGTGCCCACCCCTGTATCAGATCTTCCACCATAAAATGAGAAATCTTCATGCAGAGACTGAAGAAGTGGTATTCATAAATAGGTAGTAATTGAAAAGGGAATTTGATTTTAAGGGTCGAATACCTCCCAAGTTTCCCAGATTCCGCAGGACAGTCCTGTTTTTCAGTGTTTCATGGGTCACTCTCCCCAGATTCCGAGTCCTTCCCCAACCCTTTAACTAATACTGGGCTTCCCTCTGGTGCCCAGCCGATCAGAATGAGGTAGATAGGGTGCTGGGGACATCACTAATGAGGTCGCTGGAACCTAGCCAATTAAAAATCAATGGTTCCAGTGAGGTCACTGTTGGAGGTCAAACAACACTGTGGAAAGTATGGGGACACCAGTCAAAATTTTATTCTATACTAAATGGCTTTTTAACTCAGTGGACATAATCAGAAGTAGAAATTTGCGCGAGATTTGTTTTTGGGATCCCCCATACACCATAATAGCTATTATTTACTTGTCAGTGCCCCCTCTAACCGCATCAATCCTTGCCAATGTATTTTTTTTGTCTCACATTGGGGCATTTGTCAAGGAAGCTCTGTGCTGTGATCACATAAATAAAACAGTGAAATGCCAAGCAACATATTTTTGCTTCTCCGTATTAAACCTACCAGAATGTCATTGCAGCTGATGGAATGGCATTTCAAGAAGTCGGTTTTGTTTTGTTGCACTTGACAGATGCTGGGAAATCTCCTAGGGATTATTAAAGCCTAAAAAATTGTTTAGCTTAGAATGTTCAACTTTATGCAATAGGATTGCTGAACATGCCCTATGAGACTAGCGATCCAGGCCTATAAAAGTGTTAGGTCTACAGCTCCATATTTTATAGAGGCACCATGCATACCCATGAGTTGTCTCAAGAAGATGTGAACTGGATAGAGACTGAGGCAGAATATATATATCAAATTAAAAATAAAGAAATATTAGATTCTCTCAAACAGAAGAACCTCTTCCTGCATTCAGGATCTTCCTTCTATTTATTTAAAACAAACACCTTTAATATCCACAGTGGTACTGAGTTGATTAATAAATGGCTTAGACGCATACTGCAGACTGCATTAAAATCTCTGCAGCACTGCAGTTTGCAGCTGAACTAATTTGTTATCATCCTTGCAGCATGGAGATTTCAGAGCTGTTTGATGTTGAAGGGGTAGAATTGCCCAAACATTGCTTTTAGCTGAGTACAAAATGGCTAAAGTAGCATACAACATGTGTAGTGCTGTGCTAATGATTAGCAGTTTACCTACATTTCTAAGATTGACATTTAAAGATCTTGTCTTTTAAAGGGGGCATTTTAAAAATGGTATGGCATATACAGTATAATACAGGTGTAAATAGATCTGTGTACAGAATATTGAAGGAGAACTAAATCTTGCTAGGGGGGGAAATACTGCTACTTTATAACATGCTAATCTCCTCTGTTTTTGTATACTTCTGTAATCCTCTTCCATTTCCAGGGGTGGATGGATAAGTTGTCTGCCAAGTGAAATCACAATTCACAGGGCTCTCCACAACCTGTCAAATGGGTCCTCGCAACATGATTTTGCAGCAACATTTACACTTAAAAAGCACTCACTGCTCAGTGCTCCTTATGCCAGTAGTTTCATTGGACGATACTCTGAAGCATTCATATGTCTGCCCTGCCAATCATTACTAGGCAATTCTGAGCATCTCCCACCTCCTCGAAACAAGTGATTTTTCACTCTAAATGCAACTTTTAGTTTGTCCTGTGTTGTTTTAAGGTATCTTTGCTGTTTTGTTGTGAACTTGACTAGTTTGTCATTTAAAGGGATTTTTTAACATTGGGATACATTTTTAATTTGCTGTAGATAGTGATGTTTTTAGGACAGTTTTCAGCTTGTCTTCTAATTTGTTTTTTTTGTGTTTTTTTTTAATTATTTGACCTTACTTTGCATCATCTTTTGCTTTATATTTTGGTTTATCATTGAACGTAACAATATAAATTGGATATGATAGAAAAACTAGCTCTGAACAAAGCGTTAATTCTAAAACTGCAGATACAAACAAAAACCTAATGCCAAATGTCCTAGTAACATATCCATAACAAACTAAAAGCTTATCCAAGGTGAACAATCCCTTTAAACTGTCTGCTGGTTGATTGGGTCCTAGCAACTGTGAAGTGATTTTTTAGGACAAGTTAGAAAAGAGATAGAGAGAATTAAAGGTAAAAAAAGACATATTAGAAAGTACATTATAGTAACTTGAAATGTTGCAGTCACAGCTTGAACTGTGCTGTCATTTCACTGTACAGAGGCGCAGACTTCACAGCGCTTAGGCTGATACAGGAGCCAGCGTGAAGCTTCTCCAAAAGAGCTCACACATGATCACACTCATTGCATTTTTTTTGGCCGTTGAGGGGAGCATTCTCATTGGCCCCACAATGAACATGATGACTTGTAAACCCTTTTGCACCGCTGATTCAAATAAGGGGGCGGAGCTTCATGCTGGATCCTCTATCATCCTAAGCACTGTGAAGTCTGCCTCCGTGCAGTGAAATGACAGCATAGTTCAAGCCGTGACTGCAACATTTCAATTTACTATAAGGTATTTTTTAATATGTCTTTATTTTTCACCTTTAGTTCTCCTTTAAGCAGAAAGTTAGTAATGAAAAGTCATTCTGAAATTAAAACAGACATTAGATTAAGAGATCTTAAAAACATCCTAAAATTTAAAATAGTTGAAAATCCCCTGTACTGTATCATTGAACATTCTGAGGATGTTATCAGTCTCCTTTGGTATATTCTTCCTCGAGTTCTGCAGACAGACTGGAATGTTCCTACTTCTTTCCAGATATAGATTATTTCTAATAAGGCTGTGCTTTGTCTGTTCTATCCTTCCTTCCCAGTAATGATTGGTTATGTCTTTATATCTTTTTAGTAATATGTCTGTGCTATATCTGTAGATTGCCCCACCCTAGGAATGTTTCTGTGGTTTTGTCAGTGAATCCTACTTTCTCAGTAATGCACAAGTACCTGCTCATCTTTACTTTACATTAATATGCATGTGTGGAGAACGTAAATTCTTCCAGCAGTATATGTACATTCTCTGTATATTTCTTTGTCCTTTCCAGTGATCTGTTGATTAATGGGAACCCCCTGCACCAAACTCACATAATCCCTTTTTTATTGCTTGAAGGAAAATGAACAATGTTACTTGATAATTTTTCTTGTAAGTGACAATAATCTCTGTTACAGTGATATAATTTGTTTGAAATAACACCAGCACAGTATAATAATGCCACACCCATTGGCTGTAGGCTATTATTGTACTGTATAATCTCTTGGAAAGTACAATACAGAGTGGAATATGGTCTGGTTTTTTTTCTTTAATATAAACAGCTTGCCTGCAGATCCTCATCTGTAATATGAACACTCTGATATTTAATATCTCAGCACACATATCAACCTAGTGAAATATAACACTGTGGGTGATATTCCACTTTTTATTTTCTTCTGTTCAAAAAAACCCTTGTAGAGATGAAGTGAAATAGAACTTATATCCAAAGATAATTCGTTACACCCCAAGGCTCCTTTCAAACTCGCATGCCCCTTCCGAGTGCACATATTTTAGAATCATTCAAAAATGATTCTCTTTTGCTCATTAAGCAAGGTAGATGGCGATTTCAATATGGGTCAATCAGATGAGATTTCTGAAGCAGAAATAGGAAGTGATGTAAATCAGACCTGACCCGATCACACAATGGGGGGGGGGTTATTGTCTAAAGTTGAAATTCTTGCGTTAAAGGTGTGAATTTGCCAGCTGAAGAAAGTCACACACTGCTACTGTCACACTCACGTCTTTATAATGAGAATATTATCGCAGTCGTGACTTTAATATGGAAGTATTGTTGCAGATGCAACTTTAAAAATTGCCTCGGTCGTGACTTTACAATGGAAAAATTGTCGCGGTCGCGGATTTGCTATGGGAATCCGCTGTTTGAGAATTCGACAGTCAAATTCTCACTTGTTTTTAATGTGAGTGCATAGAAATGACTGGGCAAGGTATATGATTGATTAATGTATTAATGTAGTATATATTAATGTGCAATGGACTAATTGATTTGCATGCATAAGCAAGCTTTATCTCTGCAGTTCTTGTGGAACTCCATCCTATTAATTAGCTTAGTAGTAAAGGCCTATATACAAATGGGGTCTATAATGTTGAATGTACACCATTACTTGGCAGTCTTCCAGATCTATAAATTAACCTCTGGGGGCTTATTCATGAAAACCCGAGCACACCTGTCCAAATTCACATCGTTTCGCCACTTCCCATTCTTCGGGTATTCAGAAAACTATTTAATGTGATGAATTTGCATCCATTTTGGAGACATGCTTTGTTAGATCTCTTCATTAAGGTAATCTGCACTTAGGGGGTTATTCACTAAAGTCCGAATTGTTGCGTATAGGTGTGAATTCACCAGATAAAGACAGTTGCAATAGGCTCTTACTGTCGCAGTCACATCTTTTTAATGAGAATATTGTCGCAGTCGCGACTTTATTATGTGAATATTGTCTAAATCTTGACATTAAAAAATTGTTGTGACTTTACAATGGGGAAATTGTTGCGGATTTGCAATGGGAATCCGCTATTTGCGAATTCGACAGTCAAATTCACACCTTAGTGAATAACCCCCTTAGTGTATAAGGAGTAGTGAATTTGTGACCATCAGAGCACAGTGACCAAAATTGACACAAGTGCACTACGACAGTCAAATTTGGAGTTTAATGAATCTGACCCTAAAATGGATCCCTTGTGACATGCTGTCATAGTAATGCAGGCATGGTGTCCTTTACGCTTGAAAAGGTAATTCCAGGACATCTACTCTATCCATAAACAAGTTCAGGGATATTGTGTGCACAGTCAGTCCCCTATAGCACCTTGATTAAAAATGGCTTGTAAGCATTCTCCAATGTGTTTTCCAGACGGACCTGCAGTGAGCATTGCATCATTTTACTGAGTGCTTTTAATAGCTTCTGCGGTTACAGGATTCCCTGGGGGATCCTTTGCGAGCCTGATCTGTCCGAATCTGTTTGTGGCAGAGAAGCCTGGAAGCATTTTGCCTTAAAAAGGGTTAACTGATTCTTAAAGGACCAGCAACACCAGAAAATGGAGGTTTTTTTTTTTAAATTGCTTTTATTGTGTTATTGGCAGTTGCAAATTGATGCATATCTTATATCCACTGTAAAGTATTGATGCATACCTTATATCTGTTATAAATGAATCTCTACATCATGTGAATTGGCTAGGAGTGAATCTCTGCGGATCCTCACAAAGATTTGGAAAGAGGTCACAAAACTAAGATTATGGCAGGATGAAAAAATCTCTCATTAGTCTGCACCAGGCCTATGGTAATCTAACCTTACTCTGAAAGCAGGTCATATGAGAGAAGACTAATTGGCAAGCTTTAGACTTGGATGGATCTGTAAGAAAAAGCAAATCAAAGTGTGATCTGTCAGCCTTGAAAATGCAAAAGTTCTGACAAAGAAGAGAGACAAAGTGCATTATCCAACAAAGAAAAACGTATCTGTATCCAGTTAATGAGATTTGTAAGGGATACATTTAAGGAATACCCTGTAAGTACCCAGCATCCTCTCACTACCAGATACCATTGATCCTTAGTGATTTTGGATATATCATTGGTAGTTCTGTGCAATAATATTATTCTTTCTGAATGTGTTTCTACAATAAAGTGCTAGAACATGGAGCTGTGCCTTATGTGGATGTTAATTGTTATGGTTTCCTCAATAGAATTATATTCCGTCCATAGTTACCATCCTGTGGTACCAAATAATGAGATGACCCTTGCCTGATACATTTCTTGCTGGCCATTTTCCAACCAGTGAACCACATCCTTTAGCCCCAAATGTGTCTACAGTGGTGAGTTTAAACTTATCTGCTGGTCTGTTGGAAGAGTTGTCACCAGACCTCATTGGTTAATATCAAGGATTTCCTGTGGCAACATTTAATCTTCTAAAAGTTGTATATATCAAAATACTCTCTGAGACAACGTGAAGGTGGAGAACTTGGGGAAAGATGTGGCCCTTTCAATTTCAGTTGTACCCACTTATTTATTTTTGTAGGATGTAGAACACAAGTATCTAAAAGATGTTGGACAGTAGACTGAACACCTGATTAAAGAAAGCATGGTTAAGTAACAATAGGCCTTGATTAAACTAAATTGCCAAATGGAAATTAATATTAAAGGTGAATCAAAGGTAAAAATTATTTTTTGTTATTGCAACATTTACTTTTTGAATAAATAGAAGTTGTTCTATTGCTGTAGCAATTACACCAGAGTTTATCTATTCATGATATACCCAGTGGTCTCAATGGAGTAGCCATTTCTTATCCTAGTTATACCCTTACAAAGAGAATATTTTTTTCTGTTTTGTGTGTGCTCATAGAAAGAACAGGTTACACATGTCCATTGTGTACCCACACATAGGAAGATCTGTATCTGTCCAGTGTCAGTGAACAACATCAAACACCATTTCATACATTGTTAAGCGTAGTCAGTTTCTTTCCAGTGTGCTTCTGCATACAGATCAGCCTTTGTGTGTTTATAGCAATCAATTGGTGTCCTATACAGGGTAGTGGGCAGTTTTCCAATGTACATCCCTACACAATGTAGCTTATATCTATGCATGCATTCACAGAACAGTTTTATCTATCCAGTGTACATGCATTCATAGAACAGTTTTTATCTATCCAATGTGCATGCATTCACAGAGCAGTTTTATCTATCGGTCTATCCAGTGTGCATGCATTCACAGAGCAGTTTTATCT
>WMED01030987.1:0-10011 GCA_019650415.1 Pipa parva | reverse complement strand
AGGCAAATAATAACTGGTGACTAAATTGTTACTTTAATGCAGTCTCTGTTACTAGGAAATATAGAATTCCATGAATGGAATAAAGTAGATAGACACAAAAAAAAAAATCAGTCCATTGAGCAAAATGAACTGAATTTTTTAATTCTAAATATAAATCCCTGTTTTAGTATAGCTGTAATATATGAACATTACACATGTTAAGCAAAGATGATGGTAAATAGCTTTTATAGCAGTGGCATCTATTACTCCTGAAATCTTTATTGGTAGCATTGATGGTTAACTGGGGTATTCTAGATTTTCTGGAGAAATAAGCTAGTGGATGTTCCTGAATTATAAGGAAAGGGTGTTTTGTATGTTATTTTGATTGATAAAATCTCTGCTATAGTTAATGGTAACATATAATAAGCGGTATCCATAATCCTCCAGGACAGGCAACATGATGTGGGCATGCATACAGGGCATGTTGAAACATAAAATCCATTTTAAACATAACATTAATTTATAACATTCTTACAAAATTGATTTTGTGAATCACAGAATACATAAATGAGCATGACAGTTCTGTGGAAAGTAAGGGAGGTTTTTGGCATAGTCCAACCAGGGTTTCAGGGGAACTGATGTGATTTTAGGAAAAATTAACTTGATCTTCGCAGCAACAATTAACTGTCACTATTGGTTTTGGTAACTAAACCTTAAATCTTTTAAAATAGCTTTTTTTTATTTGGGATTCAATCTTCATTTTCGCAGCTGATGTTGAAGTTGGAAGAGTCAGTCATAACCCCTCTATGACATATTCACACATAGAACTTGTCTCTAAAAGTATCCAGAGGAATTTTTTGTTGTGAGCCTCTCCTTTCCTTCTCGTTCTGTTTTGAGTACATTTAGCACAGTGACTCATAATGTGGGCTTTACTACAATCAAATGAGACATCTTCTGGGGTCTGAATAAAGAAACATTCTGCAATGGAACATATTGTCTGGGCCAGAGGAAAGATTTGTTTCTGTGGTCACTCATCCCTTAATGAAGTAGTCTTGGGTCCAGGCACCTTGACCCTGTTATATCTGCTCCGCTTATGTTATGCACCTGTGTTAAAGTAATACAACTATTAGTTCAGCCAGAACCAAAGTAATACTACTGATAAACAATACATGGTATTTATTAATATGTAAAAAGACATACAAACTGATGTCTTCATTGACACAGAACAGAGAAACCCAAGCAATAGACCAAGCACTGGTTTTCATGTCTATACTAATAGTTATACAATTATATTCAAATTCTAAATTTATTGTCATATTTAATTGGCACCTACAGCCAAATGAACTGTCACTTTATCCTAATGCACTTGTTACCCTCCTATATGTTTATGTAAGTCTTCCTCCTACTTAGATTGTGAGCTCTATGGGGCAGGGACCTCTATCCTCTTGTTTCAATCATGACCTGGCACTTAGAGTGATGTATTTTCTTGATTATATGCTTGTATTTTACTTCACTTGTTCTTTTATAAGCACTTTACCCTTGTCTGTGTTATTACTGGATTGTACAGCGCTGCGTAACCTTGCGGCGCTTTATAAATAAAAATATACATACATACATACAAGATCCCTGGAGGGGTTTCTGTGTGGTTTGCACCCCTCCCCATTTTTTTAGGTTTTGAGGTTTTCATTGAAAACTCTGATAAGTATAACTTACACTAACCTAGGCCATCCATCAGTGGAAGGTACATGCTTGTGCACTGTGCAGTTCCTTTTCTTATTTATTGATCTAAACAGTCCTTTACCCCGTATATTTAAATAAGAGCATTGACTTTAATTAACACAGGATTTCTTAGGTTTCTGGTTCCATCTGGGCCGGGTGGTGCCAGAAGAGTTGCAAACATAGAGCCAAAATTTTGGAAACCCCGATGTAGATATGAAGTAGGGTTTTTTTTTTTCCTGATTTAATGTGGTCAGTGGCCTTCACCAAATACTTAAATAATTGATTCTCCCAAACCAAGATTTGGCTTGTCTTGTATGGAAATTGTATGGGGGCAATGCATAATTAGTCCTGCAATAGAATAATAATATTTTATATTGAAGTTAGATGACTCATTAAGTACATGTAATAAAAAACATTTGCTTCTAAATGTAATGGATTGGTGTGTGCAGTTCCCTTGCAGGTCAACAGTATAAACTTTATACTATGAAGTATTAAAACTCCACAGTGTATTTTTCTTCCAATCCATAAGCTGTCGAGAGAAAGTTGTTGCTAGATATTATTTGAGTGCTGCTGCTGAACTACAGCTTGCAATGATGTCATGACACACAGTGATAGAGCACCTATAAACATAGCCCTCAATCTCATTTCTAAAGCATTAAATCATTGCTGAAGATTTTTCAACACCAAACACTGCCGGTCCTCAATTTTTGTTTATGGTCACCAGTCCAGGAAGGAAATTTATTAGAACGCAGAAAGAAGAGGTCGTTAGACATGAAATAGGATATGTGCTTGGAATTTAAACTCATAAAGCCAAAATTAAATGTTTCATTTAGAGACCTCTTTTCTTGTTTGTTCTGTGAAAAGCAAATTGTGCTGTACAGGCAGTCATATTCCCATCAAGGGCTGTTCTGTTCAAATTCTTTTTAAAGTGTGGGTTAATTAGCCATTAAAACATTTAAAAGAACAGTAAAACTAAAAAAAAAAAATATATAAAAATGCCTCAAATGCATTTATAGTTGCTATATATTCAAGCTGTTCTTCCAAAAATCCTAAGTTATTTAGCTTATGTAGTTTTTAAACCAGGGCTTTAGGGCACACTTCCTGCATAAAGCACCATAGAAAGCAATGGGTCCCTGCAGGGTTTGTTTAATCACATGGTTGCTATCACTAAAGATATGAACAGAAAAAAAAACAATAAAATTAATGGATTCAATTTTAAATATAAAATTTTTACAAGCGCTGTAATTGACTGTCATGTCAATCCAATTTTGAATATTTATTTATTTGCTGTTACTGGTCAGTTACTGGTCAGTTACTGAGCAATGGCTCAGTGGTTAGCACTGTTACTTTGCAGCGCTGTGTTCTGGGTTCAATTCCACTGTGGACTTCATCTGCATGGAGGTTGTATGTTCTCCCCACACCTGTATGGGTTTCCTCCCACAAATCAGAAACATACATCTGTGTGCGATTGAATAGGGAAACTAGTTTGTAAGCACCATGGGGCAGGGACTGAAGTAAATGATGAATCTCTGTAAAGTGCTGTGTAATATACTAGCGCTATATAATAAAAAATGAACAAATACGCAAATAAAAACTCTAAGTACAGTGGAGAGGTTGGACTCAGTATGAACAGCCATCCTGTTATGTAAGCACGGCACAGAAATTATTCCTACAGTTCCAGCGTAGTATATGTTTGTGTGGATATTAGTAATACATTAAAATCACTGAAAACAGGTAAAATATAGATTTTTTTCCTTTACTTACTCACTTTTTTTGACTATCTTGCCTATTTAAAAAGTACTGCTGGCAGTTTTCTGCTGTAAATTCTTGATTTCAACTTATTTAGCAGTTCTTTTATTAATATAATTTTTCTGAAATCTATTCTGAGCAAATGAGAAAAGGAGGTGTTGTCCCATCCCAAAATTTTGCGCTGCAAATGTTCCCTTTAAATAAACACTGCAGTTGTGCTGGAGTCAGCTTGGGATGAAATATATTCACCACTCCCGAAATGGCATAAACAACTCTTTCCTAGAGAAAGAATGGTGAGGTATAAGGAAATGCAACAACATAGCAATGAAACCAGGAACAAATATGTGGAAACTCATTTTTAAAAAGATTTTAGACAAAATTTTACAGAAATAGCTAAAAAAAATTGGAGACAACATTTTGGTGAAAACATTTTAAATAAGATAGACTTTTTAACTTTGACTAATATCCTAAAGTATCCAAGTAAGGCATGTAACTGAGCCATAAGGAAAGTTTTATAAGTAGGAAACATTGTATATAAACCATCCCGCAGGATACAAGTTGTTACACTCAGGGGGGAATTCACCATAGTGCGAATTGAAGTCCGGATCCTTCGCCTCACTTTGCACATGGTGTTATGCGCTCTGCCGACATCAGCGAGCACTTTAAAGGGATTCCAGTCTCGGCGAGGCAACTCTTAAAAGCATTTGCTGATGACCACGCGCAGGACATCAGCAAGCGCATATCAGTCTGTGTGAAGTGAGCCAAAGGATCCGGAGCTCACTTTGCACTATGGTGAATTCCCCCCACACACAGTATTTTTTTTCTTTATAATTGGCCAGACTTTTCCCAGTAGGCCCACCTGACAAGCAGCTCCTCCTTCCAAGCCAGCCTTGTGCATGACATCATACTGGACTTCCAGTGAGCCCCAATCATCTCAGCCTGACATTGTAATCAACGAAAAGGGAACAACAGTGTTGAACATTACATAAACATTTTTCTAATGATGTTTTACTATTTTCTGTTTATTTTTTCTTATATCATCTTCTGTATTGTCAATATTCCTGCAATTACCCGCTCATTCGCAAACTGTCACCTAGAAAATAATGTTAAAAAGAATGCTGCAAATGTTGCAACTGCTAAACTGTAAAAGTAGTTTCCCTGCTTGTTCAAAGTAAATCATTTAGTAAAAAAAAAGTTAAAATTCAATATATCATTCTTTTTATTTTAGATAATAATTTGACAGTAACTGTTCAGTAAATAAAGTAAAACTCCAATGACCAGGGTTAAATTGCTTGTTTATGTTTTTTCATGTGGCTTAGATCACGAATAGTTTATTGTATCGGGGAAAGTACTGACATCATACATCCTGTATGCCATAACTGTACATTTTTTGGGGGGGGTCTAATATTTAAATCAGTACTGGGGGAAAATGCAGCAAAATGACTGAATTATCATTAGAAAACACTTAATTAAATTACTCCTACATTGTTAGTAACTTATCATGAATAAGATATTCCATTAGGAATATTTTGAAGTTATTGATGGAACTCAGTTCATGTAAAAGTGTAGCCATCAAGGATTTCTAAACAGTGATCAATTTTAGGACACCAAATTAAAGGTCATTTATATCTAATGACTTTTATTCGGGGGGTAATCTTTATACGGTATGTATCATTTAGCGACACTCATAATTTCAAAGAATTTTTGCATTTCTGGTGCCTACTTAACTGAATAAGAGACAAGTATGCAGAATCTATCATTGATTCTACACCCCTCCCCTGCACTGTGTTTTCCTGGTTTTCTATCATTATTATTATCATTACCAAAACCATAAAGTTATAATTATAAATTCAGACATAAATATTGAAATTGACTATATCAACAAGTGTTACTTGACTACTAGGCATGCATTATGTAATTTGGTCAGCCATTTTGGAACTTTTTACCTATATTGGTCATCTTTTGCTAGATGAGTCTGCCACATATAAACATTTAGGAAATATCAGAGTTGCACAGTTTGCCAATGAAATCCAGATATATATATATATATATATATATATATATATATATATATAGTGAGTATCTGAAACAGAAATTTCTTCCTCCTAGGGGCCCAATCCCCTAACATAAGTAAAGCAACTTGGAATGTTGTTCATTGTAGTGAGGAGTGCAAAAAAATCTATGTATTTGGGGAAACCCAACATTTGCTCAACAAATGTATGCACCATGAACCAAGGCCCATGTATAACTCAGCTGTTCTCCACATTTTAAGAAAAAGAGGCTCCTTTGGGGATACAAATTACACATTTTGGACAGAGAGGAAATTATTATAGAAGAGGTGTAAAGGAGGCCATATACATCAACGTGGAACAACTTTCCATAAATAGAGAGGAATGCCTTCACACTGCCTATAATACACATACAATGCCATTTTACACAATCTTACTCTAGCATTTAAACACATTTCACATCTTCATGAAAGCCAATCTATCTTTAATGATAATTGAATTGTTTATTGAAGTTGGGTTGCTTGGTTTCTGAAACTCCACCTAGGTACTTTTACAGCTCCACCCATGCATCTTAGCCAATGCAAACCTTCCTTGATGATTGGATTAAAGTGAGTAAATTCCCCTGAAGGGAGATTATCTCCTCTGAATTGAGAAAGCCAATTGAATGAATGTTCAAGAATACAAAAGTCCAGTCTGGTTTACTTATACTAGTGAAATATGCAAAAGGCAGCACATAGATGCTTCTTTTGGAAGAACATGACATGCTTGTGTTAGCGTTCATTTTGCAAGCGTCATTCCATTTTAGTAATAAGACTTCACAGCTTGGAAAGAGAACTCACCCCCCCCCGACCTTTTCACAACTGATATACTGGCACACTAAAATTCAACTGACCTGGTAAAATAGCTGACTGTTTCTTGGAAGTAATCTTCAATCGGATTTGTCCATAAGAGAGATGGGTCAGTGGTTTATTGTTTAAAAAAGGCAGAAGATTTCCAACATAAAGCATTTTAATCAAGAATGAGAAACTTTATCTTAGTTGCCAAACATATGGATTGCTCAGTGTGTTGATAAGTCCTGTCACTGAAAGTCATGGAAATGATGCATTTTCTGGCCAGTGATAAATTGGAATCTCTCAAGTCAGAATTTGTTATGTCATTTCCATTTTTTTTTTTCAGCCTGTAGAATTTTAATAAAAGCCAAAAAAAATAATTCAACGTTTTGACTGGCTTTAAGTTGATTAGGAGAATCAGATTAAATAATAAAACATATAAACTCTAGAGACACAAAAAGCTTATATAGTATGTTATACTACCGAATTATAATTATTTCATTAAAAAATGAAAGTATGATTTAATGATAAATAACATCTTCCACGGTAAGCACATGCCCCAGACAGGTCTAGCTGCCTTATCACAATGCTTTTTCTCTGAGAGGAGTTCTGGTTAATAACATGGATGTTGGATTTTGTATTCAAGCCTAGGTCTTGTCTGTGTAACATAACATAGACATACTGTACATTCCTTTGTGTTTTCACCCTTATGGGGAAAGTACATGTAAAATGTTTCAAGGCAGATTATTTTAATTTATATAGGTCATTTTCATTATTTTTTTTTTCAGGTTTTTCAATTTGTGTTTACGAAGAAAAAAATATTATTTTTGTATGTATTTATATTTTTCTTAAAGAGCCAATAACACCAGAAAAATAAATGTGGGCATTTGGATTGGCACATTGGTTTCTTGATTTTTATTTAATTGTTTTATTGCTGAGCGATCTTTTAGGGGGTAATTCATGAAAGAGCGAAGTTACCGTGCGATGCTTCTCATCAGTTTGCTGAGACGGGTACGCGCTCCCTGGTCTCCTGCAAGCGGAGATCAGTGAACGCTTTAAAGGTACTTCTGCGAGGCGACTCAAGTGGTTGCGAGGTGAGCTGAAGTACCTTTAAAGCGTTCACTGATCTCCGTTTGCAGGAGACCAGGGAGCGCGTACCCGTCTCAGCAAACTGATGAGAAGCATCGCAAAGTAACTTCGTTCTTTCCTGAATTTCCACTTAATCTTTTATCTTTTGGACTTTTTAGGGCACTTTATGAATAGGCATCATTTAATGTTCCATAACAAACAATGGTACCATGTGGGGGTTTGCTTACTTTACAGATACACAATGGCTACATCCAGCAAATTTTTTATTTTTTAGTTGTTACTGATCCTTAACCCTGAAAGAACTTACAAACCAGAAGGTAGGGTGAGGTTGTTTAATTGTCATTTTTTTGTCCTGTAATTAAGATGTAAAGTCAGGGCAGGTAGTTCACATGCTGCCCTCATTTATTTGTAAATGTCACTATATGGCATATTTATTAAAGGGTAAGTTGTCCCATAGATGCATGAATTTGCCACAATTCACCACTTTTTCAACTTTGCCTACTTAGTAAAGATAATTATTTTGTGGGATGTGAAAAATCCACACATAATTTGCAATATTAGAATGACCACATATTTTTTCCAACACTTTTCATTTATTCACGTTTAAAGCAATAACAATTTGATTATTCATCATGTGTTGTTAAGTGTCAATCCACCCAAGGCACACTGGTGTGACTATATGGATTTAACTTCCACAAATAAAAGTGGTGAATTAGTGGGCTTATGGCAGAAGCTTAAAAAATGTGACAATCAAGTGCCCACATGTGCCAGGAAATGTCTGTTATTGAAATGAATGTAAAAACAATTGTTGTAATATACAGTATACAACTATTCTTCATTGACAATACTTATATGTGTCAGACTGGGGGTTGATGGCCCCACCCTTGTGCCGACTGCATCTCATGATGTATGAAGTCATATGATGTAGTTGGCAAGAAAAGTGTTCTGAGTCCTGTTGGGATTGGTGTCCTGGGGGGCCATTTGGATGCTGTATGCTGTCATTATTATAAAATAGGGTTAGTTGTAGTGAAATTGTTTCCCTTAGACAGATCTATATAAAGTTGACACCACCTCAGTACAATACACTATTCCTGATTAATTTGAAACCATACGCCACTGCTACTATTTGCCTGACTATGCTCAGAAAGCACTTCTGCAATTCACTCCATCACCATTACAAAATACAGTTGGATAGATAAGCAGAATTGACTTTGCTACATTATGGGTGGGCACACACGAACACACACAAATACACACTCCAACACACATACGAACACACACAAATAATATGTATTATATAAACCATTCCTTTATTAGAACCATATATTATTTTACTAAACAGACACTAACAACAAGATATTTTTGACAACCTTGCACTACTGTTGCCTTATTTCCAGCATCCAGGCATCCAAGATGTTCCCCCATTGCAGTACTCTCCTTTCCTGTACTAGATGTCACACATTAAATTTGCATTTATTTTTACATTTATTTTTCTAGGTCACAGAGCCATTCCTTATATACACAATTAATGTTTTTTCATTTGCTCCATCAGCCTTAGCATGGCTGTTATAACAATATTATTTTCTGTCTGACAGAGAAAATGTTTAGGCAGAAGAAGACAGGTCTTTGCTCACAGAACCATGGAATGCTTTTGCATATAAATGTAAATTCCACTGCCAACCCACGCTCTTACAAAGTAAAGGGCTTAAAAGATCAGATGTTGGGTGTATAACTGTGTGTGTGTATAGCTCTGCAGAGAATTTCTCCTTGTTTACACCCCATTTCTTCTGTAACTAACAGCATACTATGACTTACACAGTGATGACATTTACTGTGAGATTAAATCATAATTAATCTAATATATTTTTAAGAAAGTATATTTTCAAAAATTCATCGCAGTCAAGTAACCAAAAACTGATGTATTATTATTGGTTATAATAGTACACTCACAGTTCATATGATGTTCCATGTTCTTCAGCAACACCACAATTCAAATGCATCAATTGTTCACCGGTCTTGCTTATTGATTGTCCAGCTTTTGCATCCATATCATTCGACTGAAACACCATTGATAGGATCACCTTCCTAGTGACATTGTTGTTTTTCAGTACTTTGAAAAGGTCTCTCATGGCAGATATCCCCAGAGCAATACATTGTCTGGCTCCCATCACCATAAATTGTGGATAAAAGAAAAAGGAAATTCTCCTTTTCTCCATTGATCACATTGTTACTTAGTGGTCCTATTGTGAGGAATTTTGTCTTCTTAATTTTGAGATGTATTCCATTCTGAAGACCGAAGTTTTTGACTTTCATCAGTAAGTGCTTCAATTTTTCTTCACTTTTAACAAGCAAGGTTGTATCATCTGCATATTGCAGGTTGCTAACAGTTCTCCTTCTAGTCTTGGCTCTGCATTCTTTTTAATATAGTCCAGGTTCTTGGATTCGTTTCTCTGCATACAGATTGAATAAGAATGGTGAAAGGATACAACCTTGACATACACCTCTGCTAATTTTGAACCATTTATTATTCACATTTTCTGTTCAAACGATTTCTACCTTGTCCATATACATGTTAGGCATCGGCATAAACAAATGTTCTGGAATTCCCATTCTTCACAGTGTTATTTGCTGGTTTT
>WMED01030986.1:0-10011 GCA_019650415.1 Pipa parva | reverse complement strand
GATTTACACAACGTGCCAACTTTTCTGATTTTGGGGTTTGTAGATTGTAAGCTCTATGGGACAGGGACCTCCATCCTCTTGTTTCAGTAATGGTCTGGCACTTAAAGTGTTGTATATTAATGATTATATGCTTGTGATTTACTTAACTTGTTCTTTGTTAATCACTTTCCCTTGTGTGTCTGTATGTATGTATGTACAGTATGTAGTATGTATCATTTCATTTATAAAGCGCCACACATTTACGCAGCGCTGTATAAATCAGCAATGCAAGTACAATACAGACATGAGAAAAGTGCATTAAACAATACGATAAAACATCACTTTAAATACTAGGTTGCGGTTGACACAAGAGGTCCCTGCTCCGTAGAGCTTACAATTTAAGTAATTATAATTGTATTATTGGACTGTACAGCACTGCATAACCTAGTGGTGCTTTCTAAATAAAAATATACATACATATGCTCTAGAACAGGGGTGAGCAATTTATGGCCCATGGGCCGCATCCGGCCCTCCAGACGTCTCCTACCGGTCCGCTTGACAATGTAAAAATGTGGGGCATGGCCAACCACCATAGGCATCAGCATGCTAGACACACACCCCACCCCTCTGAAGCCATTAGGGCCATTCACACAGCCTGATGGTGAAAATCATTGCCCACCC
Organism: Pipa parva; assembly: GCA_019650415.1. NCBI lineage: Eukaryota > Metazoa > Chordata > Amphibia > Anura > Pipidae > Pipa > Pipa parva. Next base: position 9,351 of record WMED01030986.1, on the reverse strand, counting down.
CTGCTCTATAAGACTCAGGAAATAATTGTAGTCTATTGACAACTAACTGGAACATATCTGTTTCTCCTCCAAAGCTGGACTTAACAAAATGAGACATGCATGAGTGAAGATAAATAGTAGACAGGCAAAAGTTTAGAGCAGTTAGGACAACTATCTTTTGGTTGCTAAGGTCCATTAACCTAGGAAGCAGCCCCTGAGTTAAGTACAGAATGGAAGAGGTATAGTACAGAGTAATGAAAAAGAATTCTAAATACAAAAATAAAAAATCAAGCTTTATACTTGTAGTAATTAAATGCAGATTCAGAAGATGAAGCAAATGTAACCTAAAAAAATGAAGCTAGGGAAATAATTAAAAAAAGACTTGTGAAAACTGCCTTAGAATGCCACTATGTACAACATACAAGATATTGTTTCCAAGGTGAACAACAATTTTAAACATACAATTTATCATGCCATTTTGAATATATACTAAGGCCTGCTCACCTGCTCTTTTAACTAACTTCTATTCTGCTTATTTTTATTTATTTATTTATCTTTTATCGGGTCATTGCATTTACATAAACCATTTTGTTTTCAGGCCATACATTTCAGATTGACTCTGTGACAGTGCGAGCCATGACAACCCTAACTGAATCAATTTCAAAATCATTGTATTCCTTACTCTTGCTGTGTGGCAGAAAGAGATCATAGGGGGTTATTGACTAAAGTGAGAATTTGACTGTGGAAGTGAATTCTCATCACTTCGGGTGGCTACACCCTGATTCTCTACTCCTTATTCACTAAATAGTGGATTCCCATAGCAAATCCGCAACTGCATCAGTATTCCTATAGCAAATCCATGACTGCGGCAAAATTCCCATAACACAACAGTAGTAGTCTATTGGGTAGTGTGTGACTGTTGTTAGCAGGCAAATTCACACCTTTATGCGAATAACCCCCTATACTTTTCAAAGCATGCAAATCCCAGATACATTTTAGCAAATGGGGTTTCAACAAAGGTATAATGGTGTTACTCTGTTGCTTGCAATCCCAAATTTCTGGGATTGCAAGAATTGCAGAAATATAGAATTTTAAACAGAAGTAGATTGGGCTACCAGGAACTGTAGAATATTAGGAAATAGTTTACACAGAGGTTGAGTTGATATAAAAGCTACAGAATTATACAGATTAGAGAAACAGTAGAATTGTTTTACAGGAATAACCCCAGCCACTTTAAATGACTAACCATTAGCAAGGATGAAATGATGCCCCCTCCCAACTCATCTATGTGACAAGAATGTAATCATCACAGTGGTGTGCAGCCTTTCTTAAATATATTCTTCTTTGTGTACTTTATATTGTTGGTTTTTGATGGGAGATTAGGAACCTATCTGAAACACACTTGGACTTCTACATCCCTGTACAAGGGAGACAGCTTGGTTCCTCTTTCACATAGTGGAAAAGTATTAAGGAGTGCCTTAAAATATTGGTATCATGCAGTACCCTCTTAACTTCTCTGTACCCAAGCTTGCCTGTAGGTAGAAAAGCCCTGATTTAAAGAAAATAATTGTGAAATGTACTAGTGTTACTGACAGCATAATCAGTGAAAGGGAAAGTCTTTACTAACAACCAAGCCAGCAGGTGAGGAAGTAAAACAGAGAATGAAGAGAAAGGAAGGCTGGGCATGTTGGTGGGCGAACAGTAGGTTGTTTTATGAGAGGGAAATAACTAGTTGCAGTGTGAGGGTAAGTAGTAAACTGTTGATAGTTTGACTGTTGAGGATATCAATATCCTGCAGAATTACAGGAGCAAGACCTTGTGGTAGTGATAAGGTCTATATATGTAACCACTCCCCCTGGGTGCCCGTAGTGGCAACCAGCTGTCCTCACAAGAAGTATAGTTGGGATAGGAGTGGGAGCAACATTGGAGTTTACAAATAATGTATCATGGCTCATTGTGGTACTGTTCATCATTAGAGTGGTGAGAAAAAGATCACTGTAGGGACATTAGTATATAAAAATTCTATTGCATATAAAAAAAGGTGAAGACCAGTAGATTCATGCAGCTAAAAGTTAATGAAATCACAATTACCTTACTGTTCCAGTGGGAGTTTTGATCCAAACTGCCAGTTTGAAGAGAGCTCCTTTCTGGGAACCCACCAACATGTGATAAGTAGTTGGATACTTTTCCTCGGACCCTATGGGATTCTCTTCTCAAAGAATCTGACCAAGGCATATGAACAGATTTATTTGATGTCCATGTACCTTGCATCTCATTGTAATTAACTGTGGGCTGCCTTTGCCAGGATTGCTTTCTTAGAGTTCCACGTCCTTTAAAGGATTCCATTCTTTGCACTTGGGGCATAACTACAGCATATCTTCCCACACCATCTTCATTGTCCCCATTATAATAATCTCCAGGCGCTCTTGGTGGGCTTGGCCCTATATATATGCCTCTAGATTGTGGAAGTCTTGGAACTGAATTATTGCCTCCAGGGATAGATGGAGAACCTTGGTATCTCAGATGGAGACTGTGTTTTAACTCTGGAGACCCAGGAAGAACTTTGTTTAGTGAGTCAGACATGTATCCACCCAAAGACTTTATTCCTGCCTTCAAAGAAGGTGATCTGTACAGATTTGCATCTCCAACATAAAACCTGGGATTTTGCTGTGATGCTGCTGCTGAAGAGGTCTTTCGTTCATCATACTCTGGCTGATTGCTTTTTGAGGGGTTGAAGAGTCCAGGCCTTTGGTCTGTTTCTCTTATTGACATTTGCATTTGTTCATCTCCTAAAGAACCATATGCATTAAAAGATCTATTTGTAGGTATGTTTTCAGGGGCTCGGTTGAGAGGTGGAGGAACTTTCCTGCGCATAGATTGTTGTACAGGTAAGGGGCCCTGAGATAGGCCTACTAGAGGATGGCCAACTCGCTTCCAATATGGATTTTGATCATTAACTGGGCTTGATGGGAGTGGAATATGGTTTCCTTTTATACTGTCATTCTTCTTTATTACTGGTGACATGTTTTTAGAGAATTGTGAAGTATCCTCTGGGAATTCTCTGGACTTCAATGTACTGCTTTGCCTTTGTAACATCTGTGTTATTGGTTTTGGTTGAAACATCCCTGAGGTTCCTGGCATGCTGTCATTACTAGCTATCATTGGTGACTTTGGTCGTTGAGAGAAAGAACTAGAATGCCCAGGTGGCAATGGAGATTTTCGTGACAAAAGGGGACTGCTTCTTTCATTGCCCATGATACTTGTCATTGGGCTAGAGGGTGGCATATTGTTGTGTTCTCTCATACTATCATGTCTTACCATTACTGGGGATTTTGGCTGTTCAGCAGGTGAGTGTAAAGTAGACTTGTAAGGTTCCCTGGACAAGGAATGAAGGCTTCCTTGCCGGTTTATCATCTGTTTTCCTGGACTGAGTGGGTGCATTTTTAAGGTGTCATGCATTCCCATAACAGGTAATTTTTCATGATCGGTAAACAAGGATGACTTAGAGGGTGACTTATGAAAGTCACTGGAGAACATATGATGGCTTACTTGCTGGTTTAACCTCTGTGCCATTGGATTTGGTGGGGAAGGGTTTGTAGTTCTTCTTATGCTGTCGTATCTTCCCAAAACTGATGGTGTTGATTGCTCAAAAGCTATATCAGGAGCAGGGTGAGAAGGAGCCATTTGAAATTTTCTAATCATTGAATTGCCACTTGCTCTTCCTTGGGACATTTGAGAAGACATGTTGTTTTCTTCACCTCTTAGAACTGACATTCTTGAAAATGATCCCCTTGATTGCAAAGGATGCGACGGCATGGGTGCATTTGGATGTCTTCTACTTTTCATCAGTGAATTTCTCATCAGCGGTTTTACTGCCTCTGTAGGTGGGTCATTATCTCTTGGCCACCCTTGTGCTACTCTCTCTTGCTGATCATTAGCGGATTCAATCACTGACCTTGACACGTGAGGTGAGAAAGGCATTTGCTGGTCTCCTTCATTTTCGGAGTAATAATCTGAATTTATATCCTGTAAATGCTTTCTTGTTGGCTGTGGAGTTGTTGGCAAATGAAAGCCCTTCTTCAAATTGCTGTTACTTCTGTTGAGCACTGGGCTACCCTGAGGTGATGCTGGATAGGGTGAGGCTGTACTTTGTTTAATACTCTGTGTTCTAAATCCAGGCTTTTGCTGTGAAGAAGAGTTAATTGATTTAATAGACATTTGAGGAGATGGAGTCTTCAACTGTTCATTTATGAAGCTATTTCCTCTTTTTATTGAAAGCTGGGGTGAATTTCTGGGAGAGGAGCTAGATGGTATGTTTCGATTATTGGAATTATTGGACCAGTGGGTCATTCTTGTAGGTGAGGGGGATCTTTGAACATTTGATGAAGCCAAATGAGGTGAGTTAACAAGATCTTTCTGTCTTAGAGAACTACGTATCTCAGTATTCACATGTCCTTGTTGGTACTGAGAAACAGTATTTGATTTGTTCAGTCCAAATGTATTCATAGCAGGCTTTGGAGATAGTGGTCTTTGTCTTGTAGATAAATTGGGAGATGGAGGCATGTGTACATCTTTTCCTTGATTAACAAATTTCTGAACAGGTGGTGGGGATTGACTGAAACTTCTCCTAGATGGCTGAGGAGAAGGCTGTGCTTCAGTATTATTATTGTTAGAAGATGAATACCTAAGTTTTCTAGAGAAATTGGAAGAATCCATGCCGGTTAACTTATGACCAAACCGTTTATGGTATGGCTGCACAGAATCATGCTCACCTGCCATATCATGCAACTGTTTTGGAGAAGTTGTTTGCTGCTTTTGGTATTCTTTGTTGGGCCCTGGGGCTTTAAAATATTTTAGTGATGGTTGCGGGGATTGTGTTGGTGGAAGATTATGGTCTGCAAAAGCATTTCTGTTAAAAGCTTGAGAGGGTGGCTGTTTCATCCTTTGACTTCCACTGTGCTTTAAAATTGGTTTTGGGGCAAGTGATTTTTTCATGAACTGTCCTAGTGGACTACCAAATGCTCTTGGAGAAAATTCCCTTGATTCAGTCTCCTCATAGTCCTCCTGATGGGGTGCACTGAACCTCTTGTTTGTAGGTTTTGCAGATATTAACTTTTGAACACCCCGTACATATGGTTGTCCAACATTTCTTTGAATAGATTTCGCAAACATAGATTTATTAGGGAACCTCTGTTGTTGGGGAGGAGAAACTAATGGCTCATCCTCATCCTCATTGCCTTCCTCATCATAATCAGTAAAAGAAATATGGGGTGAGGGTGGTAAAGGGACATCTAGCCTTTCTTGCCCAAAAAGTTTTACTTGAGGTCTTGGAAAAAGTTTATATTTTCTATTTATTGATAATGTAGAAGGAGATTCTTCTTCCAGTTCTTGATCTTCATAAAATGAGTTTTGTTCTTGTCCTGCCATTGCATCAGCCTCATCAGTTTCCATCATATCATCCATGGGCTGGGCATAAGGGTTTAATGGCTCAGCATAAGGGGAAACTATGTAATCACTGTAATTATTTGCACCCATAGAGTTGTAGTCCTCCATTTCATTCATATCAGAGTAATAGTGTTGGCCGCTAAAGGATGAAGATGGTTCATTACCCATTGCAAATGATTCATTTTCCATAGTACCATACGGATTCATTGGATCTCCATAGTATTCTTCCCCCCTGTCTTCATAATCACAAGGTGAGTAAGCATTTGGTTGATTATGGACATCAACTTGATAATCAAAGTAATTCTGACTTTTCAATAAGTGACTAGTCTCATCATAATACTCCATATTTTCTTGATATGAAGGATAGTCGCCATCCATTTGATACTCCTGATAAGGAACATACTCCACTTGTTCTCCAGGATAAGAATAATAACCATAAGGTAATTCATTCTCATTAGCTGAGAATCCATGATTATCAAAACCATATTCTTCATTATTGTAATTGTAGTATTCAATGGATGAGTCATCATATCTGCCAGGTCCATTAGGTGCATACCTTTGAGTTGGAAATCTTTGGTGTCGGTATGCTTCAAAGTTCTTTGGATGGCCATACACATCCTCATTCTGCCCATAAAACCGATGAGCACCAGGGAATCTATTTAAGTTTGTGCGGTACCTGTATAGCTCATCCTGTGAAGGAAAAGGCAGCTTTTGTGCTCCCATTCTTGAAAGCCATTCATCCTGTATGGCTCTTTCACTCTCAGAGTATCCTCGCTTCTTGGAAAGAAATTTCTTGGTTAACCAATTAGCAGCAGCAGATACTTTTGTAAGTACTTTAGCTTTGGGCTGAAACTTGTCCTTGGCTTTCTTTCTTCCAAAAAAACCACTGAGTAGGTTCCCTGGCCCTTTTTTTTCTTGCTGATCAGTTTTTGATGCATTTCCTCCTAGTCGTATGAGCATAAATGTTGGTTTCTGCCTGGCACCATCACTGGGCTTTGGAGGCTGTGTTTTCTTTATTTTCTTTGTGCTTCTTCTTAAACCCAGCATAAGTTTGGAAGTGCTTTTTAGCATTGCTGCTGATTTCTTCTTTCTGTTTAAGAGAGATGATTCTGCAAATTTTTTCCTGAACCCCATAAAGAGTTTGGAAGCTGTCTTAAAATGCCCTTTTTTGGATCGCCTTGGCTTAAACTGTCTGAACTTCATAAACAATCTAGATGCAGCCTTTAAACTTCTCTTCTTTTTGGGTGGTGGGGCAGGTTTTTTTGCTAACCCAGCCATCGCCTTTGTTGCCCCTTTGAGTTGGGCTCGTGTAATATCCTTCCTTGCAATATTTTCATTGCTTGTTGGCTCTTCACTAGTAGCTGCCTGACCTCTCTTTCGGTTGCCTTGATTCATTCCTGCAACTGCTTTAGAGGCCCCTTTCAGGGCTGCCACACCCTTCTCTCTTCCTCTTCTTCTTCTAGCATCTACTTCACTTTCTTCTTCTTCCTCTTCATTTTTGCTTTCTTCACTTTCCTCCTTGATAAGCTCTGCTTCAGAGGCCTCTTCTGACTCACTGACTATTTCTTTTTTTCCCTTCTTGGCATCTTTCCCCCCTTTTTTAACCTCTCTCTCTTTTCCTTTGCCTCCTTTCTTTTCATCTTTCTTTTCCTCTTTCTTAGGTGCAGTTTTTGCAGCGGGCTCCCGCTTTGCAGGAGCAGTGGACTCCTTCCCTCCTCCTTTCTTTGCTGCTTTAGGATCAACCTTTTTTCCCCCCATAACGAAGACTTCCTATGCTCATGCTAAATCCACTGTCTTACTTTGCTGTGGAACAAAAGTCTGCCGCGTTCTTGTGGTGTCTGATTTCTGGCACTCCAGCAAAATGAAAAACCGTTGGTAGAAGACACAGCAAAGAAAATGCAGGACTACCACAATACAGACCTGAATGCTCATACTGTTAAATGATACTTGAACAGGAAGTGAACAGTAATTCAAGTGCAACCCATGTCTTCACATTAATTAACAAATATACTCTGTGCTTCTAAACTGCCTTCAGAGCAATACAAAATCCTCATGAATATAAGTCTCATTCTAGAGACAGCATATTTTGTTACCTTGCTTGGGGTTGTTGACTTCTGATACTACAATCCATTTTTACGTTCTCTTCATACACCATGCCCTTTAGGAAAGCTTAAAATTTTCCAGAAGACCAGAATATAATTAAAAAAAAAAGGCAACAAACTCAGCAAAACTTCATCCAGGAAAATCCCTTGGAGAACATCCTTGCGTATTAAATCCTTCAGCTTTCTGTGTAATGCAGAAGGGGATTCCTATTATGTTTTAATCCTCCAGTACAGGTCTGTTTCAGCTCTGTAGTAGAATAAAGCAGCCAAGATATACTGACAAAACCCTTGTGTTGTAACAGTATCTTCTAGGCTCAGTTGAGTATGAATAATGCAGACAGGCTGTACCACCCCTGTTTTCCCACCCAGAAACTATTCCTAGTCAAAGGTTCAATGAAACAATTTCTAAGTAAAACAAATTGCAAGTAAAATTTTAAGAAAAAATATTTTCTCCGATATAGATATATATATCTATATATATATATATTAGTCTTTTATATTTATCAAGTAATCCTTTCTACTTGATTATCATATGGAATGCATGGCATTCGATACAGAACAAGACTGGCCAGATAAGTCGTTAGTTAGATTGCCTTTGACACACCTAAGGGAAAACCTACAAGACTGATACATCTGATCACACATTTTGTAATGCAACCTTTCACTTATCATGTTACATGAGCTAATTGTCCCTACTCTTATTTAAATGAGAAAACAATGTTTTCTATAGATAAAAAGGTAGAATACAATGACTTTATTTCCTTTTTGCATTGCTTTTTGACAGTGATCTCATCTAAGTTTAATTCAGAATGATCAAAGGCATTATGTTATACTCCCACACTCCCTGTTAGTGGAAAATTAAGCATGTTGTTAGTAGTTTTCCACAAAAATATTAGTCCCTAGTTCTTTTACACAGTTCTCTGGTGACACTGCAAAAGTCACTTAAGTCTCTTGGTTCGAAACACAAGGAATTAAATAAAACATTCAAATATTATTTATCAAAGTTTGCTAATAATATTTTGTGGGTTTTGCCATTTTTGTCTTTTTATCTGGGAATATTGCATGGTTCTGAAATTAATTTGTGGGTTTTGCAGCAAATTGTGCCTTTTGGGGATACATTTTTATTTCAAGTGAAATATTTAAACTGTAAATCATCTGAAAAAAATCTTTATTATACAACTCCATCATTTTTTTAAAAAAAGGAATAAAATGTAAAAATTTTAAAAAAAAATAATCGTTTACTTTAAAATTTATCCTAAAACACAGATTTTCTTTTTATCATATTGTAATGATTTTGTACTTTTGAACAAGTTTTCATTTTTGCCAGGAAAAATTAAATTTTGCCCACTTCTTGTTTTTAAAGTATGCCCCATAATCTCCTATTCTGAATGGTAATTGAAACAAATTTGCAAAGAATATAACTCCTAAACCTTCGACGTGCAGATTATAGGGAGACTATTTTGTGTTCAGCCCACTATTAAATTAGCCAAATTAGCAGAAAGGACTAATATTTATCAATGAGTAAATTTGCCCATCAAAGTGAATTCACCACACTTTGTGACAATTTGTGCAAATTAACAGTGTATGTTGTGACAAAAGTTTGCAATGTACTTAATTTGCATATTTGTCTGGTATAAGTATCAGTGGCGTATTTTATTGAATTTGACCTAATTGTCAAGAAGTGATGTCAATTTTATATGAATCTGTTTAAAGTAGACAATGCCGCTAGAACTATCTCTTTTTAGCTTCATTGTTTTGTTGCATTCATTTCTATAGTAGGTAATCACTAGTACATGTTAGCATTTCTATAGTAGGTAATCACTAG
>WMED01030985.1:0-10011 GCA_019650415.1 Pipa parva | reverse complement strand
ATTTTGCTTTCGTGGCCCGGTACCGGGTCGCGACCCACCATTTGGGAAACACTGCCCTAGACAGATCTGTGATTGACAGAGAAATTGGTTAATTACTTCTGTTCAAGTAAAAACAATTCATTTATTTGTTCTCCTAATGCTGCCCCCTATTATTATTTCGGTTTCCTTTTCAGTCTGCTCTCGAAATGACACACATTTTCTGTGGCAAAGTTACAGACTTGGAAGTCATTCACATATCTAAGAAAAAGCAATAAACAGGATCTCTGCTGAAATCATTAAGTTATCTCATAAACATTTCACCAGTAGTTCTTTTGTTATTTTTCTGCATTATTGTGCGGCAAAAAGAAAACCAGAGGCAAGTCATTTTTTTTAGTCCAAGAGAATCATGTAAAAAAATAGGAATATATTGGGTAGAAGGAACGTAGAAAAATTATTATTATTATATAGCACTACTATTTTATGCAGCGCTTTACAGAGATTCATCGTTAACATCAGTCCCTGCCCCATGGAGCTTACAATCTAGTTTTTGTTACACACCCAGATTTGTGTGATTTTGGATTGTGGGATGAAACCCACACAAGTGCGGGGAGAACATACAAAGTCCATGCAGATGAAGTCCAGGGTGGAATTGAACCCTGGATCTCAGTGCTGCAAGGCAGCAGTGGTAACCACTTTTTTGTCTGAAAGATCTTTTTTAAAGAGATACAATTAAATTGGATTCTTTCATATTCTTCTGTTAGTGGACAAATATATTAATATACATATCTTCTTTCATTAAATTCACAAGAAATTCAAAGCGATCCAGAAGCAATTCAGAACGGTTGATGCAGCCATGGTTATGCAACTGAAAATTGCAAATCATGGCTCTGTAGCTCTCCAGCCATTTCAATCTCTGCAATCTCTTGCACTAATCCTGATGTTTAATCACTGCAAGAAATGCATTGCATAGTAGTATCAATAAGTTTATAAATGGATGTAAAAAACCTGAGAAGATGCCTTTTACATAAATCTCTATCACTAGAATCCTTTTTAATTTCAACAGCCGGTACAAGATATGAGTACTTTCAATCAAGACAAACGATGTTTGCCTCAATTTTTAGGCCTCGTAGCCTCGATGTAACAAGATGGTTAATATTTTATTACTCGTGTTTATTATTATTACTGTATCTGCAATCCAGAACGCATTGTAACTGGCCAGCACTTTCATTTTCCATCAGATGGGTTCTATTCATCAAAAAGTGAATTTACAAATGTGATTTCCCCAAATAAATTGATGAATTTGGGGGCTCTGCAGTTGGATTCCTTTTGCTATTCTGGCAATATTTTACTCAAAATGCTTCATTAATGTCATTAACAAGGTGGGATAATCATAACTTAACGAATTTCATGAATTTGATGTCATTTTTACATGGATCTCTTTAAAGCAGACAATGCCACCTTAACTGCATTTATTTACATTAATCAACATAAGGTAACTGGGTACAGGTGAAATGCCAAAAGAAGGGTAACTCTAGCTGAGTAACATGCTCCAGTGATCAGAGTTATATGAGGCTGGACCTGGAGCTGGATTCATTTTCCATCTCTCTCTCTCTCTCTCTCTCTGTGTATATATATATATATATATATATATATATATATACCAAAATAAACTAAGTACAAAGAAAACACACAACATATTTTGTAGCAAAGCTATATAGTGTAAAACCAATCCTTGTGTTTAGTTTTTTTTCTGTTTGTCTGTTACTGTGTGTGTTTAAGTTGTGTGTGAATGAGCCCCAGAAGTATTGTTCCCACTGTGCGTTATTCTTCTCATGTGTAAAATATATAAAAAAAAAAAAATTAAAAAAACAAACAAATATTTTTACATTTCTACCTGGCAAGATGAGCATGTTAAAAACACATTACAAAACAAGAGTAACATAGTTACTGTATGTCAGGCATGATTGTAACATCTGTCACAGGGGCCTTCACATGTTTTCCTCCTAAAATGTATGATGAGTTTCGTGCACATCATGCACCAGGTGCTGAAGTCAAGTCTGCTCAATCCGCATCATTTTCTTATTCCGTACCCCAATAAAGCTAATAGTAGACGTGCAAGCGAATTCATAAATAAGTGCAAACCTTATGTGAGGTTTAGAAACCCATAGCAACCAGTTAGAAGTTAGCATTTACTGTTATATGGGAACTAAAATAATGAACTCAAGCTCAGTGAAGTAACTTGACCCTGTTCCACATCAAGGGGGTAATTCAGGAAAGTCCGAACTTACCTTGCGACCCTTCGATTCACTTCGCAGAGACTGGTACGCGCTCCCTTCTCTCCTGCATGCGGAGATCAGCGAATGCTTTAAAGGTATTCCAGTATCGTGAGGCAACTCGAGTGGTCGCGAGGTGAGGCGAAGTACCTTTAAATGGTTCGCTGATTTCTGCGTGCAGGAGAGAAGGGAGCGCGTACCAGTCTCTGCGAAGTGAGTCGAAGGATCGCCAGGTAAGTTTGGACTTTCCTGAATTGACCCCCCAAATCTTTGGAATTTAAGGAAATATAATGAAGATCTTCCAGACTGTTTAGTGAATACAAATATGCCACAGGCTTTTGGTATCACTGAGAAGAGGTATACTTGTTTTGGTTGGCTTTGCAGATATACTATAGCAACATTTGATTTTTTGCTAAATAAAGAGAAAAAACACCTTTCAATAAAGAGTTTAAAAGATAACCTTCTTTACAAGAATGTAACCAATTCAGAACAAATCTTGATCACTGGATTTAGCTCAGTATAGGTGAAATTAAATGCATATCTCTTAAAGAAGAACTAAAGTCTAAATGTGTACAGTAGCTCTATGAGACAAACTATTCAAGCCAATGAAGCCTTCAGCCATGGCTCTTTGTTCTTTTGTGCTGTGAGTGCTGCACATGCTCATTGTGCCTTGTATCCAGTCTAGGATTAGAGACTGAGGCAAAATAACCCCCCCCCAAAAAAAAAACTCAAGCAATATTTATTAAGTAAATATAACATTGAAGTCAAATAAATTAAGAATACAGAAATACTGAATTGTCTTCAAATCAAACAGAGGATTCTTGGCAAACTAAGGGGCAGACCTTTATATATAACTTATTATAACTATAATAAACCACTCAAACTTAACATCGGTGGAAAACTGGCCACAGCTTTATTAAATGTTAATCAACATCATAACTTAAAGATGCAAACAGTTGCAAAGGCAACTGGCACATAATAAAAACCTTAATTAGCCAGGAGTCTCCGACTGTCTGAGCAGGAGAACAAAGCCGTGAGCTACTGTCACCTTCCAGAGTAGTCATAACTCGTCAAAATGAAACAGTTATTGCCCCGTCAGTGCCAAAAACCCTCCAAGCTGGGACAGTAATTTCATCAAAAGAAAGATATTCTTATAAGTTGGCTGTGACTTCCTTCATAATACATATAACTCGTATTACTATTAAACCTAAATAGGGAATAGTGAAACATGGAAGGGAGGGTGGGAACTTTTCTTGCTAGCAGCTCCTCGCAATATGGTGCCCAGGTAGGTGGTCTTTGTTTTATATATGATCCCTCCCCCAAGGTGAATTGGCTTATGGTTTTATCTCATAGGCTAAGAGACCTTTTCCTACTTTTTTTATTTATTAATATTGGCTGCCCTGTATACCATGATTTGTTTCATCCCTCACCCAATTTATATATATATATATATATATGATGGTGGGAGGGGGGAGGATGCCAGATAACTTTACCTGCATTAAGGGTGTTCCTCCCATTTATTTATAAGCAAACACGTTATTATCAATACAACACGGCCTATTATTAAATGGCTTACATGCATAGTACACACTGTATTATATTCTCTGCATCTCTGCAGTGCTCAGTTGAACTAATTTATTAACTAATCCATCAGGATAGCAGTTTGGAAGATTTAGGGATGTTTGGTATTAAAGAGATAGAAGTGCATAAACATAACTATAGTTACATGGTAATCAGTCCAGCTGCACACCACATACTGTACATGGCATCATTACTTTAAAAAGAGGGAGACTTATGATATATACCTTATCCTGGGCAACAAATATTTCAGCGCAACATTGTTCTCTATGTTTTTATAAGTCTCTTTCACGTTGATATGGCCTTTAAAGTGGATGTATGTTTTACAATTATTTTATCACATGAGATGAAACTGAATCCTACACTGTGTTCACCCATTAGATCTAAGAGTTCCACCTTATCACTTTTTAAATGAAATACCTTACAAACAGGTTAACCATTTCATCCCTTTAACCAGGTGCACCTGAGTTGCCGCTATGTTATCTACGTTCTCATTGTCTCGCTTGGATGCATTTGAAAATTGTTACAATTTTTTTTGTATTTAGTATGATGATAGAGCTGTTTGTTGCAGAAAACTGTGTTACGCAGAGTTAAATACATTCATTATTACCATGTAGACTTGTTGCATTCTGTTGTTGTAATGGGTAAAATTAAAAATAAAATTAATACTTTTAAAATTTTATTAGCTGTGTTATGTTTTGCAGCTCCAGACTATTTTAATTTAGAGGAAGAGGGGGCCAAACGGCTCATTTGATAGTAAAGTTTGCCCACTCCCGGTGCAGCACTATGTAGCACTATGTAAATGCTGGTACTTAATGGACTGTTTCCAAAGATTTATGAGCATAATTTGGATCAGGAAAGGTTGTAAATATTCAGAACCTGCAGGTATCAGCTATGTGGCTTTAACACTAGCAAATATACTTTCAGGCCACAAAGACCTAGAAAAGAGAAAGAGAAAAAAAAAATGCTTCTTGTAATATGTTGTTTTCTCAGTTTATTCCCAGTACTTTTATATTTCATTAGTGAAAGTAAAGACTGAGTCACAGCTCATTAGATATGTCTTTGAAGGCAATCTTTAAAGGTCTGAATATTTTTTTTTATCATGCCGGAATAACAGATCTGCTCTTTATATATCTATATTTGTATTATGTTTTTAAGCCTCAGATTTTTCAATGAATAGGAAACCATTTCCCTCTTGTTTGGAAAGATTAAAATCTTAATAAATAATGTTCTTGATTGTTCTTGAAGGGAAGGGAAGCTTGTAGAAAGTACATTGTATAGGTCCATTAATGAGCATTCCCTAGCTCTCCATCAGAACCAGAATAGACTCATGGAGAGGATTGCTTTGGCCGCTTTCAAAAAGAAAATCTTTAGGTACAAAATGTAAGTAGCTACAATCCTAATAAGTAAACTTGGCTTGTATAATGAAAGGTAACTCTTTGACGTTTGTTAAAAATTTCAAAAGAGAGAGAGGAAAGGTCAGAGAAATTAGGTCTTCCTAATTATAGCTGTTGGCTGAATACAAAAAAATCCTATTGGAAATACTGACTTTTCTAACAACGATTCATATAAAAGTTTTCAAGGGATGACTTTATTACCGTTCTATCTAAAACTCTAAACATAGGAAGTACACAAGTATGAGAAGTTTTTTAATACATTCTCATGAGATCATCAGCACAAACCACAGTGGAAAAAGGTTTTGGAACATTCACAGTAACATTTTATTAATGACTTCATTTCTTAAAATTAATTGTTAACTGACTCAAGGATTTTGGTTAACAATGAACAAGAATAAAAAAAAAATTCTAAGCTCCCTTTTAATGTGATTCGCTGAGCGAACTAGGATGTTTCTCCTCTGTAAAGTTATTAGAAGGATCCAGTTAATATACATTACATGTACATTATAGTTTAGTGTTATATATTACAGTCTATGGCTCAGAGCTGAGAAGTAATTTTAACAGATATAAAATTTCAGACCTCTCTTTTATTTAGTAGGAACAAGCCTACAATATATCATTTTAGGAATGGGTTAAATTCCTCCCAAAAAGGTGTTAAGCCCCCCCAAAATCCTTTTAACGAACTAGGACATTTTTTTTTTAGCCTTTGGTCATTTATAGTGTTAGATTAAATAACCAGTGAACTTCTCAGTGTTAAGATGCAGCTGAAATAACACTACACTATAATGTACATTATACAGAGCCGGCTCTGGCTCTATTGGAGCCATAGGCGCCCCCTCCAACGGCGCCCCCCCCCCTTCCGGCGCTGCCCCGCCCCCTTGACCGGTGGCCCGCCCCCTCGCAAAACCCCCGCCCCCTCCCCGGCGCCCCCATCCCGCGCCACCCCCTCTTCCGGCGCCCCCATCCTGCGACAACCCCTTCCCCTGGCGCCCACCCGCGACGCCCCGGCGCCCACCCACCCGCGACGCCACGCCCCCTCCCCGGCGCTAGGGGCGCCCCCCTGGGCAGGAGGCGCCCCTAGCATTTGCCTACTCTGCCTAATGGCAGAGCCGGCACTGACATTATACATATACATGTAATGTATATTAACTGGAACCTTCCAATAACTTTACAGAAGAGAAACATCCTAGTTCGCTCAGCGAAGCACATTAACGGTAATAAAGTCATCCACTGAAAAGGATTACTTCTTAGCTCTGAGGCATAGACTGTAATATGGGTACTATTTTTCAAATGGCAATAGAAGCCATTTACATGTTACTATCTATGTAGCGGGGGACATGGGAATACCATGCTTTAAGAAAGCTTGTTCTTTATCTTTACAGTAGAATGCTTTTTAACTCCTTTAAAAGAAGAGTCCAGTCCGATTAATGAAAAGTAATGTGTGCTGTAAATGCATAATACATTTTTTTCTAATATACTTAGTCTTTTATGTGAGGAAAGGAATTAATTGTTCCATCTGTGTAGCAGTACACAGCTCCTTATGTGTTTACTTCCTGGTTGGAATCTTTTGCCACTGACATAACGGTGTCTTAGGAAGGTCAAAATTAATAGTTAATGAATTACCATGGGCAGTTACAATACTTACAGCTAATGGTGTATGCTGTCAGTAGTAATAGCGCTGATACTGGGCATGAGAGAGAGAGACCAAATCCATAGAAAAATAAAGTCAATATTTCAGCCCTTTTTTTAACATTTGCTTGTGCTGGGTCAACTACACCTTTCAGAATAAAAAAAAAAAAAAAAAAAAGGTGGATGACAGGTTAAAGGTTCTGATTGGTTATTTAGCATTATCCAGCCTGTCAGTCAGTTCCTTAACTCAACATTCCAAACTGAACTGCTGAACAGGAAGTGGCAGAGAGAGGGGAGGAGCTTCAGTACCAAACTGGTGCTAAATTGTAAAGGGTGGAAATAAATAAATAATTTATATGGCAAAAAGCATTTATTTAACTTTTATTTAACAGTGCCAAACAGACAGCAAATAACTGTTGATGCCTAAACTATTCCCTTAAGATCATCTCAATACAAGCTTCTTGTTTACTTTGATCAGATTCTTTTAAAACCCTCACCCCCTTTAGAAGTCCTAAATCTACAAATGCACTATGAAGATCTAATTAAATTGCATTTGAATATATGGCTCTATAGCTTAAGCTGTATATGAACTAGTAGAACAGTGGTTTTGGATGAGCAGTTGACCAAAGAGGCATAGATTAATGAGCTGCTTGCCTTCGGCCATGGTCATAAGAGCAGTGGTTTATATGGCAGGAATCATGTTAGGAAGTTTTTTACTGTAACTCCTGTTGCAAATGAATCAGTTGCGGAAAGGTTACACAGTCTCTCAGTCTTTGTCCTACTTTGCCATATGTTATGATGTCTTAATTTAAAAACATATGAGATCCTAGGATATTCAGAGGGCATTGTATGGGCTGGGCTTGCTAATTATGGAATGTGTACTTAATCCAACATGGGAAAGTTACAAACATCTATCTGAACCTTTCTAAGTTTTGAGTCTACTTTGTCCATGTGTTGTCACAAAATTCTATTTGTTTGCTTGTGCACTTAAGGCCTGGGAAAATGTTTTCATCCAGCTTTTGTTTATTTGGCGGTATTCACATAATCCTTTATTTACCATTAGCTTTGTTATAAAATTGCTCTGTGTATTCGAGTTGTAATATAGATCTTGCCAGCAATTTTTGCATTGATTAAAAACAGAAATACAAGTAAAACACAATGACATTTTGGGGAGAAATATATTTATTGAGCAGACTATTGTATTTTTAACAGTTGTCCTCACTGGAATTATTGTTTAATATGTTGTGGATAGTGACATGCTAAGACAGTTTGAAATTGCTCTTTGTTTTGTGGGTTTTTGATTTATTTTGATTGTTTTATTTTTTTCATCGTTTTGATTTGTTTTGATGAATTTCTTTGGTCAGTAACCTTCAGCCACTGGAAAAATGACTTCATCTGAGGTTTTCTTATTTAGAATTCTTTACTTATCTTTACTTTAATAGTTTGTTCTTAACTCACGTGCTGATTGATAGGTGAATAGATAGAAACCAAAAGACAATTTCTATATATACAAGAAATAGAAAGAATAATTGGAAAACCACAAAAATACAAAATGAAAAAACAATTGCACACTGTCTTAGAACGCCACAACACACTAAACTTATTTCCAAGGAAGACAACTCTTTTAAGGCATGCCATGGGCGAAATTTACTAAGGGCGGATTTTTTCCGATCGATTTGCGAACGCACGATCGGAATTGAGATTTATTTGCGATCGCAAATCTATCGAAATTCTGCACATGCGGAAAAGTTCCGCACGTGCGAACAGAAATTAACTTCGGCCGATCGTTTCGCCCTTAGTAAATTTCACCCTTAGAGATGATGAGATAGAAATGATTTTGTGTGGACTTAACAAAAAGTAATACTTGGCTAACAGTGAAAGATGTATCAAATCAAAATGTTTGTAAAGCCAATAAAAGCTCCAATAAGCAAGCTGGTACTTATAGGGGGGAATTCACCATAGTTCGAAGTGAGGTCCAGATCCTTCGGCTCACTTCGCACAGACCATTATGCGCTCCCTGATGTCCTGCACGTGGACATCAGCGAATGCTTTAAAGGGATTCCAGTCTTGGCGAGACTTAGGAAAGAAAAAAAAAATATTTAAATAAAAATTAAATTGATAAATAACCGTTATTCTTTTTTTTTTTTTTTTTTTGTCAATCAAGACTGAAGGGAGCCACAACATTGAAGCTGAAGACTCGTATGTGGCTCCAGAGCCACGGATTGCCTACCCCTGTGCTATATAATATAATAGAGAAATACAAATTATTCACTATATTTAAAGGAGAGCCATAGCCTGAAATACATTGAGGGGGTAATTCAGCAATGTGCGAAGTGAGCTCCGGATCCTTCGCTTCGCACATGCTGTTATGCGTTCGCTGATGTTCTGCACGCGGACATCAGTGAACGCTTTAAAGGGATTCCAGTCTCGGCAAGGCGACTCGAGTGGTCTCGCCGAGACTGGAATACAGCATGTGCGAAGTAATGCGAAGGATCCAGAGCTCACTTTGCACATTGTTACCCCCTCAATCTTGTAACAATGTACCCTATGTATAGAGCTTACTATACCAGTTTAGGATGATCCAGCCTTACGGCACTAATGATCTGTGCCCTCAAAAGTTGTAACTGGAGGCTGACATATTTAAAATCATAGCCAGCCTTTGCCCTTAGCCACTGCCTCAACACATGTTCAAGCCCCAGGAACTACTTTATAAGGTAAACAAGACTTTGTGAAGGCTACTAGGCCCTTTACTGATATAACCTCTTCCTGTCCAGTAGTCAGCAGCAGTGAGAATTGTATATATTCGTGGATGTAAAAAACAAGCTGAATTCACCATAACTGGATAAACACGATACAGCAACTGGTATCTTTGTGGGGAGCTTTTTTCCCACCTAATATTTCATAAAATCTCTCCAAGTTAATCATCATTTCAAATGATTTTTTTTTTTTAGCTCTGAAGCAGTGGTAACTGTAGCATTAAGGCAGAGACTTATTGCAAGTTTCATTATCCCTCTTTTCTCCTGTAAGGAAAATGTACAATTTCATTTAAGAGATGGATAGACAGGTAGACAAATAGAACAGACAGATGATGATCAATAGATAGATAGATAAACACAGATAGATAGATAGATAGATAGATAGATAGATAGATAGAT
>WMED01030984.1:0-10011 GCA_019650415.1 Pipa parva | reverse complement strand
TTAAGCATGCTAATCCTGACCTGTGACATCACTGCAGAAGTACTGGCAGGAAGCTATAGCTTATCAGCTTCACACTGCCTGTAATTACTACACTCTGCCAGTAGTTTCACTTTAATAAGTGGTAAAGGGCTTACAGCAGCAGGCAATGAGAAAATGTTTTTTATTATCATTTTTTAAATAGGTAAATTACTCTTAACTTAAAAGGGACATCCTTTTTTAATGATTGTCTAATATATAATATTATAATAGAACTAAGTTGCTGATGTTTAGAATAAAGACTAATTAAAATCATAACCATAAATATTTATTTCTGTAAAATGAAGATGCGTTTATTTATTTAGGTGTACTTTATTGTGTTTGCTGCACAAATGGTTTTGAAGAAGGTATGAGAATGAATCCCAGTGCAGGTGTCAGAATGCCCCTGCCCCATACTCATTCTGTGTAGCTGTTCCCCCTCCCTTCCCCTGTCCCATACTATGTAGCTGCTCCCCCTCCTTTCCCCTGTCCCATACTGTGTAGCTGCTCCCCTTCCCTGTCCCATACTGTGTAGCTGCTCCCCCTCCCTTCCCCTGTCCCATACTATGTAGCTGCTCCCCTCCTTTCCCCTGTCCCATACTGTGTAGCTGCTCCCCTTCCCTGTCCCATACTGTGTAGCTGCTCCCCCTCCCTTCCCCTGTCCCATACTATGTAGCTGCTCCCCTCCTTTCCCCTGTCCCATACTGTGTAGCTGCTCCCCTTCCCTGTCCCATACTGTGTAGCTGCTCCCCCTCCCTTCCCCTGTCCCATACTGTGTAGCTGCTCCCCCTCCCTTCCCTTGTCCCATACTATGTAGCTGCTCCCCCTCCTTTCCCCTGTCCCATACTGTGTAGCTGCTTTCCCTCTTGATCGCCCTGCCCAATTCTGTAGAGCTGCTCCCTCCCTTCCCAGTCTTTCCCTAGCGCTTCCCTCTGCTGTCACTCATTAGCAGCACTGTAGCGATTGGTTAAGGAAAGGGAGTGGGTGGATCTAAGAGGCCAGAATTACATCACTTCCCTCTCTGACGATGATTCCCTCTACTTGCTTCAAATGCACATGTGCTGCGGCCACCGACCTCTGCCTTTGGAGTAATTGGGAAAGAGACAGTGTCCCACACCAGATCACTGATTATGCAGGTATCTTATATAGAAAAACTGGAATCAGTTTTAATTATTTATTAAAGGTACACTATGTTATATGAGGGTTTTTTTGAGACTTTAGTGTCCCTTTAACATTTTCTGCGGCACTTTATGAATATATATTATCCAATGAAAACAATGGACAGAATAGGGTTTTGTTTACTAAAGAGATTCAAGATATCTGTAGCCAAAAGGGCCATGGCACACTATACCTAATGCCTTGTCTTTTGTTATTAACTGTCATTAAAAAATCATTTGGCACAATGACTAAAAATACTATTTGTTTTTATTGTTTTTATTTAATTATTCTAATTTAGTAAAGTTCCTGCTTTTTTAAATGTCTTTTCCAGACTGTTTGGATTGTCCCTATATAGCCCAGAATGTCTCTACTTTAACAGTAATTCATCCAATATGTCTACTATTATCCCTTTAAATTCAGTTTTCAGTGACCTCATAATCAAGCGCACCAAATCTACTCGGCTTAAAAGCGATTCCGTTTAAGTGGTTTTTTTTTAACAAGGTTTATGAATAACATTTGAGTTGGAATAAGGGCTTGATTTTTATCTTTATTTTTATTTTATTTATTTATTTTTATTTTTTTTTAAATTTTGTTTTATATGACAGGGCAAGTACTGAGGATTAAAAAGGAAATAGTGTGTTAGCCTATATCTGCTAACATCAGGATTACTGATTTTAAATTGATTACATATATAAAATAAAGCCAAAAGCATTGTTAGGTTTGTTTAAACAATTAGAACTGAGAGTGGTTTGGTAGATCCTAATTAGATGGTCTAATTAAGTGTAGTATAATCATGGCATTGCTATGATGTCTTTGTGACTTCCTGTGATGATAGAAGACTTCCTTCCTCTATCCTTCACTAAAGCCATGAAACCCTCTCTGAATACATTTACTCTTTAAAATAAAGGGCTACTACCAAATTAGTACAAATTCTACTTGGATTAACTTTTCATTTATTCCTATAGAGTACTGGTTAAACAATGATTTCCTTTGAAGTGCAATTCCTGATTTGTATTATTTGGAGTTTGTTCTTCTTTCTTGTGGGTGCAGTGATATCTGTTATATGTTAAGTTATCAATCCCAACCTAGTCCTGATGTTTCCTATGGAATTTTACTTTAATGCATATTCCCCAAGAAGTCCAATTTTACTGTAGAGAGAAAGATAACACAAACCAATAAACATCAGGAATTCAACTTCTAAGTGATGCATAGGAAAACCTGCTATGCCAATCCAACTAGAATGAATGTTATTTTGATGCTACTGGTCCTTTAAATGCCCGTGTATGCATCCTCTGTGATACTTTGTTAAGTTTACTGTTTACAGTATATTCTTAAAGCTGTATTGACTGAGGCCAAATAGTTGTGTATAGAACTCTGAATTCATATCTATCACCACTTCTCACATGTTTGCTTATTGAGTAAACTCTGTGATGGGGGCAAATACGCGGAGCACTTTGTATCACTTTGTGTGCACAGGACTAAATGGAGGAGCAAATGCGACTAGGTGAACTGCCCATGAAGTTGCCCATGAAGTTGCCCATGTGACTTTGCCACTTCAGACTGAAGAATTAGGGGGTTGATGGTTGGGCACTGCATTGTACTTCTAGCCGACTGACTATACCACACAACGCATCTGACAGCGATCACTGCTGTCCTCTTGCTCGACAAGACTAGTTGCTGCTTAATCAATAATGAGAAGGGAGTTTGTGGCTATTTTGGTGATGCAACTTGAACTGTAACAAGGTGAATTCATCCTTTAGTCAATGAGGCCTGTTATGAGGAGAAACCTATTTATTTTATTGCAGTTTCTTAGATAATATTCTGCACCTATTGGCCTGCTGTCTATAAAAGAGGTTTTGTTTTTGTTTACTTTTTGCACTCATAGATTTCAATTTGTGATTAGTTAATTTTCCTGTAACTAAAAAAATTAACTCTGTTATGTACAATGGAGTGATATGGTGCGCCAGGGATTATTTTTGTGCACTAGTGCCTTGGTTTACTGGTTACACTGTAGTTGTAAATTTCATTTTTCCTGGATGTGCTGCTTTTAAAAATGCATCCTTATTTGTACATTCACTCCTAAAATGTCTTATTTTAGCCGGCACAATATTTTCCAGCTTCTCTCTTTGTTAAATCCACCTGGGTAACAAATATCAAAACTGAAAATAAGAAGCCTCGAGTGTGCTACTTAGAAATAATTAATAATGAATACCTCTCTACTGCTATAACGGTAGAATTATTGAATGTGATAAAGCCCCTGTGGCCTAACTAATTTTCAAATAAATCATGTTTTTAGTATACCACCCATCTGTCCCCAATCCCACAGGACAGGCCTAAAGAAACAATGTCCCAAGATCCCGGTGGCCCAGTCCTCCCCCAAGCCCTGTAGTGCTCCCCCTTACATCAAGGATAATGATGATGTCACTAATGATGTCACGGCACACCCACCAATTGCGAACAAGGAGGCAGTGTGTTGGTGATTGCCAACACCAGGGGGAAAGGACACTGTTGCACTGTCCCCCCTGGTACATTGAGAGGTATTTTTGGCAGATTTCTTTTACTCACATTTATATTTTTATCTAGGTACACACATAAAGATCAGACTTTTTAAAAGTAACATTGCAAACAATTATGAAATGTTAGTCCCAGATAAATGCTGAGAAAATTCATAGGAAGTTTTTTTTTTTTAATAACTTATTGACTCAGGTGTTTCCCTCAGAGCAAAAATTCTGCCATAAAGATTAAAGGATCATTATATATATTAAGATTTTATTAAATGGATTTGGAAGTAAGAAAATATCTTTAAGCAATTTCTTTACAGAAATCCTTAGCCTTTGGATTGACCCCAGCATTCTCTGTCACAAAATTATTAAAGACAAAGACATTTCACAGAATTCCCTGCATTGTAACTGGGAAGGTAGGTAAGGGCAGGACAGCCCTTTAATAAGAGTGTTCAGTGTTATTGTTCTAGATTGACATTTATATTGGCATTTCTCCAAAACTGAGGCCAGGGTCACAATGCTATATAGGAGCACATCATTTTATTTTTTTTTAAAAGCGCAAAAAATGTGGAAAATGCACCGTTGCGAAAAACAATTGAAAGTATTGACAGTTGCATGTACAATGTTACACTTGTATTTCATAGAGAGGAACATGCGCCGGGACACTTCAGGTCACGTTTTTTTCAAGTGCATGGAGCGCGACGTGAATAATGCGACAGGATTAGTAGCAATAGGGATTGAACAATAGCGGTCACACATGGAAGAATAACGATGCGTAAGTGTTATTATTTATATATAAAATTTGTCTGGAAATACATCAGTAATGGCGTATTTTCGCATTGCGCACCTATAACGCCAGTGGGAAGCTGGTTGGAGTCTTCCCTTGGCTCCCAGTGCTGTTCCCTGTTTCTCCCTGTTTCTGGTCCCATCTACAGAGCATTCATGTCAGCCATAGATTACAAAGAATTGCTGTTGGTTAGCATTGCCTGACATTCATTTGTGCTGGAAAGTCCTCTCCTGAATATCACTACATATATCAAAGATACATTGCCAAAACCCTAGAATAAGTTGACGATCCAATTTTTACTGCAAATATCTCATCATCAAAAGATTTTCCCCATTGACCATTTGTCTAAAATGATCCTGTTAACTTCACTCTGAGCATTGAACTTTTTGGATGTGTGTCACTGTGTACACTGTGTTTGGCAGAAGCCTGTCTCTTGGATGAGATTCTATTCTCCTGGTACAGGAAATGGTGTTTTATTCCTCCTTATTCAGAACCATATTTAAAACCTAGAAAAGATCATTGATGAGACTGATTGGCTTCAAGTGCATTCGCTTCGGGGCAACCAGGGATCCATAATATTTTGTATGACAGATGGCTGCCATATTCTCTTTACATATATAATATATATATATATATATATATATATATATATATATATATATATATATATATATATAAAGAGAATATAAATCAAAAAGGCTATTGGACTTCAAAAAATTTTGTTTGTGTTTTACGTCTGTCTCAATAAGAGGTGCCAATGTTTCACAATGATAAATAAGCTAAGGGCAGCTGGGATTCTGGTTCTTGCTGCTAATGGTTGCCAGGCTGTTTCTGTCTATATTTATTTATATGACTCTGTGATTTGTTCAGTCACATATTTTTATTGGGTGACCCTCCAGTACTAAATCACCCTGAATCTTTTCAGAAGCTTACATGAGCAGAGATTGTTTTATGCTGGTATTTCACCTCATACAAATTAAGTTCAAAGAATTTGAATTGCTTCAGTTGCGACTTTCTTTAACTGGCAAATTCACACCTATAGGCAACAATTCGGACTTTAGGGAATAACCCCCCCCCCCCCTTGGTGTTTGGGCCAGTAAAAATAAAAGCAGCAGACTGTTTTCTATCTGATCTTATTCATGTTGAATATGGATATCTTTGATCTGTTTTCTGAAAATGGAATGGTTTAAAAGAACACTAATCCCCAAAGAATAAAAAATTCCCTTTGAGATTGGCATGTCAGTTATTTTAATACACCATTTAGAAAAAAAAAATGTATCTTTAAAGTTGAATTTATGAATTGTATTGCTTTCTGTATGTTTTTTTAGGTTTGCTGATAGCTGCCATGTTGTTAAACAGACCTCACCCAGTCACATTGCTTTCTATGGCGCTTTAGATAATAAATATCCAGGAAGTGTAAACAAATGCCCAATTTTTCAAGCTAAATAGGTAATTAAACTTTATAGGCACAATTTCGAATTTTTGGAAACACAGATTGAATATATAATAACTATAAATGCACTCGGTGCATTTTCATCTTTTAGTGTTGCTGTTCCTTTAACTTAGAGTCTGGTTGGTTTCCGTGGATTACAACACTGGTGCAAATTTGCACTAATGTTAGTGAATATCCCCCTTGATTATAATTCCCTACTTTGACTACTGTAACTTCCTTTCATCCAGTCATCCGATACCTTCTCATGCCGTTTCTCATCACCGAAAACTTTAAACTGACCGAGGGTACACTTTACATCTGCTTTAAACTATTTTTATTTATTTATTTTTATAAAATGGCAATTTGCTGTGACAACCATAAGCTTATTTGTAATTATTAGAATGGTGATAGGTGTGAACATGTAATGATACAGATATACTAGTAAGGTCGAAAAAAAAACCCATCTGGATCTATTTATCAGGATCCAAAATCCAGACATGATTCTCTCTTTCCTTTTATTTAGCAAGTCTGGCATTTTCCTTTTCAGTCAAAATTCGCTAAAGTTGTGAGGTGAATAATATCTAACCCTGTAGTGATGAATGTGTCTCTGATCTTTCAAAACAATAAAGGACAAGAATGTTTTCTACAGTTAGGATTGACAGCATAATCTACATAGAATGTTAATGGTAGATTAGTTTATGCCCCAGAGACCTCTCATTTACCAAAATGCTTTCAAGTGCAGCAAGCGGATTATGCTGTGCCAGTAAAAATGTGAATTTACTTATACTGGTTTTAAGATTTAAAAGAAAATCCCTCAAATAATCACAATATGGGTGCTAACGAGGAAATATTTAGCATCGTAATACAAGCATAGTTATACAGTTAATTTGGCTTGGAAAGAAAGACACATTTAGACTGTAAGCTCTACGGGGCAGGGACCTCCAACCTCTTGTGTCAACCACAACCTATCACTTAAAGTGATGTATCCTTGTGATATTATACTTGTATTGTGTAATGTACTTTTCCCATGTCTGTATTATACATGTATTGCTGAATTGTACAGCGCTGCATACATTTGTGGCGAGTTAGAAATAAAATTATACATTCATACATACATGTTCAACTCTCACGATATAATCCCATCCAGGTCAATACTGATCCAATTGAAACACTTCTGAAACTACTGACCCCCCTTTCCACAGAGGAACAATTCTTACTTTACCCAAAACTCTGCTCAGAATTGTTGATGGATTTTTTCTTTATACATTGATTCTCCATTTCCTAATTAAAGCAAGCGCTAAGGACATTTAATAGAGTAACATAACATACATGATTATGGTAAATGTAGCAGAATTTACTTAGGGGTTATATATTACATTTATAATTAGACTGTGAAGTCTGAGTGTAAAAATGTTTCATGTGTTTATTTATTAAAAAGGAAATTAACAACAAGAAATGAAAATGCCTGTATTGCATTTATAATTACTTTGGACGAAATTTGCTAAGGTCAAAAAACTCATTTTTTGACCTTTTTCGACCTTATTTTTTTTTACTTTAGTTAATTTCGTCCTTTATATTCAATCTGTACATCCAAAAATTGTGTATTGTGTTTATAAAGAAAGATATTTAGCTTTACAAATTGGACTTTCGGAGACGCTTCTAAAATATGTATTATCTAAAGTAAAACAATGAGACTAAGTGAGG
This sequence comes from Pipa parva, assembly GCA_019650415.1. NCBI lineage: Eukaryota > Metazoa > Chordata > Amphibia > Anura > Pipidae > Pipa > Pipa parva. Next base: position 2,414 of record WMED01030984.1, on the reverse strand, counting down.
TCTGTTTAACAACATGGCTGCTATCAGTAAAGATAAAAACAGACAGAAAGCAATAAAATACCTGAATGTTTCTTCAAAGATAACATTTTCCAAGTGTTTTATTTGAGTTACTGCTTTGCCAATCCACACAGGAATATTTATTTTTTGGTGTTACTGGTCCTTTAAATCTTATCCTATACTGAAGTCCCATCCTTATCACTTGATTTTGGCTGGTGGGTTATTTCGGTTCTAATGGTGGTGGCTAGTATGCAAATATTCTGTAAAACCATACTGATTAATTAACAAAATAATTTATGTTTGATTCTAATATCAGAGTTAAAACAAGATCTAATACAAACAGTTGCCTCCAAATCTCCAACTTATGCATTTTATGCATTCACAGCACTTACCACTAGAGTAAGGGAAAATAACTATGGATACTATTCTGATTAAATCCCAAAGTTAGCACAGGCGATGCAAATTCTCTAATCCAATAGTCAATAAACTATAACAAAAACCCAAATGAAATATAAGCATAGCCCTCTACTGGTACTCATTAAAGCAATATATTTACAGTATACAGTACTATGATGTTACCGCAACCCAATTCATTGAATGAAAATATCAACATCAGCGGTTGTAACAGTTACTCATTAGATTGAGTTGTTTATTAATATGGTTCTTTTTTCTCAGTCATTGTAACATATTGCTGCAATTACATATTTCACACCTACCCAAAAAAACTATCCTAAAATGCCTTGCAATTAAAAATTGAACAAATGCTGTAACGAAAGCGGAAAAATCCTATATTCTTTCACTTAGTACAGTATACGACCTGCACTAGTAACAATCCTTGGTTGTCAACCCATTGTCAAGAAGCTTCCTACTCCCAAATGATCCGCCCGACCATATATTCGCCAAAGTAATATCCATTTTGGCTTGCACTTTATCCCTTGGCTTATCGCTTCTTAAAAGCTTCATCTGTTTCCAAAGTAGGTCACAAAAGATTGAATAGATTACAAATCCTGTTGTATTCCTGGCTGAATACTGTACTTAATACCAGAACCTAGGTTTTTACATTCAATACTTCATCACTAAATTTGCACCAAGCTCAGTAATAAGCTCTATCAACAACTCTACCTGAATTAAATATAGTCTTAGGGGGTTATTGGCTAATATCCAAATTGTTGCGTAAAGGTGTTAATTCACCAGCTAAATGAGAATATTGTCGCAGTCACAACTTTACTATGGAAAAATTGTCACAGTGGCAACTTTTTAAAATGGTTGCAGTTGCGACTTTACGACGGTGAAGTTGTCGCAGATTTGCTATGGGAATACCCTGTTTGAGAATTCGACAGTCGAGTTCTAACTTGAGTCAATAACCCCCACAATCTCTAAATGAAATCATGTGACAATTTGTCAATGTTAGTTTACTAAAATGATCTCTAAGGGGGTTATTCAGGAAGCTCCGAAGTGAGACGCGTAGTGTTCGCCTCACTTCAGAACAACTGACATGCGCATGCTGATGTCCTGCGCGCAGACATCAGCATGCGCATTAAAGGGATTCCCCTCCCGGCGAGAGCATAAGAGTCTCCTCGCCGGGAGGGGAATCCCTTTAATGCGCGTGCTGATGTCCGCGTTCAGGACATCAGCATGCGCATGTCACTTGTTCCGAAGTGAGGCGAACACTACGCACCTCACTTCGGAGCTTCCTGAATTCCCCCCTAAGAGTCTCCATATGGTAATTTATTAAATATTATATTATTAAATGTGTGGAATGTGGCCTATTGGCATGCAAAATGTTATTACCTGAGTGTTATTTCCTAGAACTACCATAGATGTATTAATGACATCCGCTATGGGGATAACTCTAAATAGTGAATGGCTTGTTGAAGTTCAGTGCAAGTGAAATTCAAATCAAAATAATTTTAATTATGGTGATCAAAAACAAAATTGGGAGACATAAATTTGAGAATTTTCCCACACAAGTATCACATCATCAATTATGCTCCTTATAGGGGGTATTTATTTATAAGGGGTATTTATTAAAGCATATTAAATTAGAAAATACCATGTTACCAGTTTCTGTTGTGTTTTGTATTCACCTACAAAAGTAAAAACAAAAACAGGTAACTAACACATATATCATATGGGAAATATTTACTAAAGTAAAATTTATTTTCCTTTTGAAATCGATAGAAAAATGTGTTTTTTTTACCTATTTTGACCTCTTCTCCTATATACTATACCCAGAGGCGGCTCTTGCCCTATTGGCGCCCTAGGCAATTGGGCGCCGCTCCCACTTACCTCCAACACCATCGTCCAGCCGCGGCTCAACTTTAGATCTCCTAATCGGCAGCTGCTGCTGCCAATTGGGAGATTTAGGGGGTTATTCACTAAAGTCCGAATTGGTGCGTATTGGTGCGAATTCGCCA
>WMED01030983.1:0-10012 GCA_019650415.1 Pipa parva | reverse complement strand
CAGGGCATCAGTGAACGCGTAACAGTCTCTACGAGCTGATGCGAAGGATCGGAGGGTAAATTCGCTCTTTGCTGAATTACCCCCTAAATCTTTCATTCAAATCCCTGACTAAAGATTGAGAACTGAACTGCAGAAGAGGAAGTCGGTGTCAGACAGAATCAGTTTTTAAAACTAATTACTTTTAAAAGAAAAAAGATGAAAATAAGTAAATCTTCAAAAACTTTTTTTAACAGTGGCAAATAGGAAAATAACTGTTCTTGCATGAGCTTGCAAGGTTTAACAGTATATTAAAGTCCAATTCCTAATAAATCTATAGAACTGAATGTATAGTCTGAAAAAATTTTATTTACAGTAATTGCAAATTAGCATGGAGATGAAAGTAAGCATATTTTGAATTTGTGCTAATATTTTTCTGGTGACTATTTTGCCATGTGACATTACTGGAGCACTTGTTACTGAGACCAAGGGATTGGACTGTAGAGATGTACAGGATCGTGACACCATCCTAAGAGCCATGATTAATTCAGCATGCAGCGAAGTGAGCTCCGAAGCGTTCGGCTCACTTCACAAATGGTATTATGCTCATGCTGATGTCCTGCACGCGGACATCAGCATGTGCATTAAAGGGATTCCTGTCTCGGCGATGCAACTCTTTTGGTCTCGCCGAGACGGGAATCCCTTTAATGCGCATGCTGATGTCTGCGTGCAGGACAACAGCATGCGCATAATACCATTTGCGAAGTGAGCTGAAGGCTTCGGAGCTCACTTCGATGAATGGTTTTAAAGTGTGCATTAACTTGTAAGGCAATTGGGTTATAGATTTTAAATTGTTGCATATCAGCTGTACATTTTCTAAAATGGTAATTTTATTTTTAAAGATAATCACAGTTGTAATGTATAATTAATAAAAGGGGAATCACTGTGAGCCAGTTTTCCAAAATTGGCACTGGAAAAAAAATTATGGTTGATGTCATTTGGGTTTGTTCTGAAAGTCTATTCAAATGTGATATGAGTTAAGCAGCCTGAAAATATGTTTTTTAACCTGTGTGTTGCATTTTGTCTTACCTCGGAATTAACTTTCATTGTTTCTTCTGTATGATAGAGAAGGACCTTCTGCCCTGAAGAAGTCAGGTTTACATAAACCTGTAGACATGGATACTGGGAGATTTTCCAGCAGTCTGGACCACAACTGAAGGAGCAGTTGAAGGTTTCTGTTATAGATGCATTGATTAATGTGCACTGAGTCTCTTCTGTCCATACACTAAAGAGAAAAAACAACATAAAACACCCATGTGATACAGGGCTGAGTTTTTTTTACAGCACAGAGCAGGAATAGCCAGCTTATCTGTGATTTTAAAGGAGACCTAAAGCCAAAAAATTAAAAAAAGACTGTTAAAATACTTACCTTATTCTGAGCCAATTTATTACAGTCACAGCATGAGCTGTGCTTTAATTAGCCGGCTCCCGATGCCTCCCCCGTTCCTTCTTCACAGCGCTGGCTCACTGAGAAGCCAGCGTGCAGCTCTTGCCAGTTGTTTCACTGACCTCAAACATCATCACACTCATTGCTGAGAGTGTTCTCATTGGCCCTTGCAATGAACATGATGATGTTTAACCCATTTTTCATCTGAGGTGAAACATGGTAGGAGGAGCTTCGTGCTGGCTTCTCATGCACATGCTGTGACTGTAATCAATCGGCTCAGTATAAGGTAAGTATTTTAACAGTCTTTTAAAATTTATTTGGCTTTAGTTCTCCTTTAAAGTTATTTTCAGGCAAACACATATAAAACCAGCCTATATATAGGTATTTTGAAGAACTTTTATTGAATACTTGTAATCTTGAGCAGTGTGATTTTCTATTATAGAGAAAACAGCACATTTAGTAGTGTTCTTTAAAGTTTAGTGACAGAGTTAGAAACACTTTACATCTCTATGTAATTTTAAAACCAGACTGAAGATGTTACACTAGCTTTAGTCAACAATAAATGATAAAAAGTTGGTTTAAAACTTGATCACAGCTTTATTTATTAAAACAATAAACATAAGTAACATTTTATGCCAGTTGTTGCCATTAGTAACCACCACAAAAAAACAAAAACAAAAAAAAAAACACAGGAGTCCCCAACTTAAAGAAGTTACCAAGTCCATATGGACTAAACAGCAGTAACTTACCAGACATTTTGTAAAACCATTGTCAGTGCCAAATTTTTCCCCTAGCTGTGATAATGTATCACTTTTTCACATTTTAATTTTCAAGATAAAAAAAGTATGTTACAATAACTGGGTGGCTGGGAGATCTATTAATTCTCCAGCTCACCACATTGAAATAGCAGTTCCTTGTAGGTAGACTCTACTTTTCATTTCTTTCTCCTGCCTTTTAATTATAGCTAATTAGCTAGCCAATGATATACAAGGGACATGATTAGAGGGAGGGGAGGAAGGAAAGGAAACATAGGTAAAAATTTCCAATCTTCCTTTGCCTTTTACAGATGCCAGGGTCTCAGTCAATCCCCCCCCCCCCCCCAGCCACCACTTGTGGGGTGGGTGTATCAAGGCATACTTTATCTTTCCATTTAAAGGCCACTATATATAAACTGACCTTTTTAACTTTCACTTTTCTCTGGGCCCTTATGAGGTAGGAATTTTAATTTAGGAATTTAACACAGGTCCTCACAGAGAAGACTTCAGAAATGTTATCAAAAGCTTTAACATAAATACATTAAGGAAAGTATTAATCAAGCTTTGCTAATGAAAATTGTGCCATTTTAGGCACTTTTTGCTGACATCATCAGAGTACTTTGCCATTTTGACAGTTTTGCTTTATTATCCATTTCATTTTTGCTTTATTCAGCAGTACAGTTTATTACCAATTCTAGTGTCCATTAATTTAAAGGAACTGCTATTGAAAACTGAAATTAAAATGGGAAGAAAACCAAAGCACAGAAATATGTTTGTGTTTTGTTCCCTATCTTGCCTGATATAGTCATCATTATTTCATTTCTGGATTTCCTCAGCCTCTCAATAAATCACCAGTCCTGTCTGTTAAGGACATCTAATTTATTAAAGGGACACTATCAACAAAACCAAAATATGGGAAGTAAATGTGTTAGAAAGATACTAATAGTACTGATTTTATGACAGGAGTTTGAAATAGACTTTATTAGATTCTAAAGCTCCTCCACAAGGGATCCATTTATGGAAAAAGAGCCTTCATTTTACTTGCCCTATTGTATCTTTATTACCAGAGGACTCAAAATTAGGAAAAAGGCTTTAAAACTAATTCCTATGTGATGGTGACCAACACATATGAGTAAACTAGGACAGTCTGACGGGGTATTGCAGAATAACTGAGTATTTTGATTTCCCATGAGTCTTTAGGAGTCTCCTTTATTCTTCCTGTGATAAGCTTGAAGTAGAGCAGTGTTTGGCTCTTTGATTTTGTTCCATGTTAGCTTAAGTCTACTGGAGTGTGGCAAAACTGTGTTGAAATATGGTAGTGCTAGTTGCAGTGTATGTTCTGGAGAGGGTGAGAAATCAAAAGTTTCCATGACTGTTCAGAAGAGAAAAAGAGAGAAAGGGACTAAATAGAACACACTGCACTTCTAAACTGCAGTTTCTGAATAGTTAATCAGGGCTCTAAAACTCTTCTCACACATCTATGGTAAAACTCCCTCATCAGGGGTTTCTTTTTCCACTGTGGTGTTGGCCCATGGCACTTAAAGAGTGAACTGCATTGGATGGGTGGAGTTTCTGGCTGGAGGTGAACCAGGAGCCTCCTGTACTTGCTTTTTTCCTGATGAAATTGATACTAAAATTATTTCCCATAAGTTACCCCTCAATATGTGTCATCTGCTACCCTCCCGAAACTATGTTTGGAGTATTAGTAGCAAGTTGGAGTTTTCAGTATATGGAATTTTTTAATGTAATGGTTTGTGTGTTAGAAAAAAATTACTAATGTCAATTTTCTCTCTACCCCTTTGAATTATAAAGTGGTGCCTAACCTAATGAATTTGGATTTTGTTTCTACTCATTACATTACAAATCCTTTATGGATTATGTATATTTAAAGCTGTTTGGAGCTGCAGACTAGGGCTGGTATTTAGATCACAGAGTACTCTCGAGTTTAATTATAGGTACCTTACTACTCCACTTTTTGATTTATAATGTGTTGCTCCTTTAAAGCTGAAATATTAGAAAAAGATATAACTGCCCAAGAAATACAAACAGAAATCAATTCTATGCCAACAGGAAAAAGCCCAGGTCCAGACAGTTTCCCAATAGGATACTATAAAATAATCCAAAGAGACCTACTACCATCCTTAACAATATTATTTAACAAGTTACAAAAGGAAGACCAAATATCTTCTCAATTTCTAGAAGCACACATTACACTAATTTTAAAACCCAACAAAAACCCTATGGACGTTAAAAGCTACAGACCCATCGCATTAATAAACAACGATGCCAAATTACTTGACAAAATCCTAGCCACCCGCATACAACCTATCTTAAACTCCTTAATACACACAAATCAAGTAGGATTCATAAAAAATGTAGAGGGTAAAGAAAATACAAACAGACTACTTAGCATCTTACAGTATTCACAGAAACACAACAAAAAATTAATCCTACTATCCACAGATGCAGAGAAGGCCTTTGACAGGGTCAGCTGGGGTTTTATGTTCGCATGTCTGCATAAATACAACCTAGGCCCAAAATTCATATCATGGATCAAATCGCTATACAAATCACTAACCACAAAAGTTAAAATAAATGGCCACCTCTCCTCAATGATATAAGTTAAAAATGGAACCAGACAGGGCTGCCCATTCTCACCCTCCCTGTTCATTATGAGCTTAGAACTTTCTTATCAAAAATAAGACAAGACCCAGACATATCAGGAATTCAAATAGGGCACAACAAACGCACAATAGCAGCATATGTAGATGACTTATTATTTTTCATTACTAACTCAATAATTTCTATACCTAACATATGCAAACAACAAGACGAGTATAATACATACAGTTATTTCAAAGTAAACTATACCAAACCATTAGTCCTAAATATCTCATCACCAAACCACATAATACAGGCTATCTCACAAACATTTCCATTCCAATGGACAAACAACCACTTTACCTACCTGGGCCTAAAAATGTACAAAATCCATACAGAATGGGTGGAACTAAATTACAGACCCCTAATAGAATCCATCAAAAACGATCTAGTGACATGGATAAGTAAACCCATCTCCTGCCTAGGCAATATAAATGTCATCAAAATGAATATATTACCTTGTATACTATATCTTTTTCATACCCTACCAATACATATCCCAGAGAACCTGATAGACTCTCTCTCTCTCAACATATAGGAAATTTTATATGGAAAAAAACAACCCATATTTAAAAGAGAAATACTACACTTGCACAAACTTCAGAGAGACCTGGGGCTACCCAACCTCAAAAAATAATACCAAGCAGCAATAATAAACAGAATCTTAGACTGGACACATCATAATGACTCAAAATCATGGGTCTCTATAGAACAGCAAAATTCCCTCACCTACCTACCATACATAACTTGGATAAAAACAGGCATATTATCCATGAAGACCACCCACTTATGATAAACACACTACGTATATGGGACCAAATCAAAGAGAAAAGCAAACTTACCACACAAACATCCCCATTAATCCTACTACTAAATAATCCTGACTTTCCACCAGGCATGAGCAAACCTCAAATCCAAAAATGGCTGATAGATGACAACCTCCAATTTTATCACCTAATAGATAAAAACAAAATAAAATAACTACAGAAAACTATTCCTTTCAATGCAAATGATCAGTTAAAATGCTCAAATACAACACTATTTCCAGACACTAGAGGAAGCCCCAACATTAGGTAGAAAACTAACCACATTTGAAACAAAATGTACAGATGAAGAACCCTCCAGCAGACCTCTGTCCTTACTATACAAATGCCTAACTGAGATCCAAACAAAACCAGAACTAACATACATAAAGACATGGAATAAAAACGTGAAAATATAAATTACAGAAAAAATAGCACAAAAAAAGCTTAGCAAAGGCACACAAAAGCTCTAGATGCATGCGCATAGTAGAAAAAAACTATAAGATCATTACCAGGTGGTATCATACACCAGCTAAATTACAATCAATTTATCCAACAGTGCATAACATATGCTGGAGATGCACAAATGAAATAGGAGACATATTACACATTTTTGGACATGCCCAATAATCCAATCTTACTAGTCTGAGGTACTTAAAATTGCTAATTACATACTGGGAAAGCGTATCCCCAGATCAACCGAATATATTCTGCTATACATAGCACCAAAGGAACATTTTATCAGCCCACCTGAAACCCAACTCATAATCGCAGCAAAAATCCTAATACCAGTACTCTGGAAAACTACCTCCCCTCCTACAGTGAAAGAATGGATAAGGAAGGTACCAGAATTAGTAAAATTTGAAAAACTATCAGCACATGATCATCAACAAAAAATAAGAACTCAAATGATCTGGCATAGATGGCACATATTCACAGAAACAAAAAAAAGTACAAAGAAATTCTCTTTAGCAGACTGTGATCACACAGGACATTCTGAAACACCCATTACCATATCCACCCCAAACCACTCCCTATACCATACCACCCCCTCATTCCCACAGAATCCACCCAATACCACAGACAGAATCAAATCCATCATAACATCTCAGCAGAGCAAACATACCACCACACTTAACAGAAATACGTTTGTAGAAAGGAAGAAATAAAAGTCATACACCGACTAAAGTTTAAAAATTCTACTTTATTAACTAAACTCATAATCTCAGAGATGACTGCACACTTAACCAGTATGGCAAAGCAAATTAAACAACAGACATGACTCTTAAAGGGTTATTCACTAAAGTGAGAATTCGACTGTCGAATTCTCAAACAGCGGATTCCCATAGCAAATCCATGCCATTTTCCCCATGTAAAGTCGTGACAATTTTTTAAAGTTGAGATTGCGACAATTTTCCCATAATAATGTAAAGACTGTTACAATATTCTCATTATAAAGCCGTGACTGTGACAGTAGCAGCCTATTGCAACTGCCTTTAGCTGGTGAATTCACACCTATATGCAACAATTCGGACTGTAGTGAATAACCCCCTTTAGTGTCAGTACACAAAGGAAACTGCACTTAGATTGTAAGCTGTACAGGGCAGGGACCTCCAACCTCTTGTATCAACTGCAACATAGCACTTAAAGTGATGGATCCTTGTGAGGTTAAGGGGCGGTTCGCCCAGGGCGTCAATAGGGCCAGAACTGCCCCTTCAGATACCACATAAATCCCTGAAAAAAACACATTTTAAACCCATGCACCAAAGGTGCAGCTAGACAAATACTGAGTAGAATAAGAAAGTTTTCTGGAAGACTTGGTCAGCAGAATAGATTAACCTTAGAGCAGTGGTTCTTAATTGGGGTTCGATCGAACCCTAGGGGTTTGGTGAGTCGGTCTCAGGGATTCGGCGGATTCTCCGCCACAGAGGTCAAGTGATTTATCACTAAAGAAGGGTTCGGTGAATGTTCGTATGAAACTGGTGGGTTCGGTACCTCAAACAAGATTAAGAACCACTGCCTTAGAGGAAGCTTCACGCAGCAGCTAATACTTAGAGGAAGATGTTGAGAATAGCACAAAGAGCACAAATAGGATAATTTTCATCAAAAGACCATTATGGAAAAACTGATTTGTACTGGCATAACAGAAGTTCCTATATAGCTTTAAATATGTTATATTTGTAGCTGAATTCCTGTTTTTTATTGACTTTTGACTGTAGATACTTTTTAACTGTGATATAAGCATACACCTATTGAATACCATTGTTTGAATATAATACAAAACCCCAAAAGACCTAATTCAATAAAAAAAAAAAAATACAACATTTTAAAACCACATCACTCCTTTTATAAGGAAATGTACTATATATTGGTTACTAGTAGATTTTAGTACAGTTCTGAAGGAAGCAGTGAACTGTTGGCATTTTACAAATACGGTAGCAAATCATATATATGGTCTGGCCTTTGATCCTTTTTAAAATGACACAAAGGTCCATGAGAGAAAAATGACTTAGAATATGGGTAACAACACATTCATTTTATATCATATGCTTGTCCTGTTCAACCTTTATCTAAGTGTCCTCCAGTGAAGCATTTCAGACATTTGACAATCTGGCTGTCAATTTCTGAAGATATTCAGGGGAAATATCAACCCTTGTATTCCAGTTCCTTTCCCAGAGGGGAAACTGGCTCAAAGTTTATCCTACAAGGTTTCAACAGAGTGGGTTATTTAATAGGTGTTTTTCTATAGCTAAATGAACTTACAACAAACACCTTGCATTAAACCACCCACTGTGTAGCACAGTCAGTTGTGCATACTCACTATTTAGCTAGTTGTCACTGCAATTGAGCAAATTGTTACAAATTGTTGTGTAGTCATTTCTGGAGTTTGTCAGGCAAATAGTAGTGGTGGCTTATTGTAGCAATTTTTTTTTTTATTAATAGACATATTAAAGAAAATTGTCATTTTCTTCTGGATCTGTTTAAAGTACCCAGTGCCACCATAATTATCTTTTGCTACAATAATGACAACATTCTGGCAATATGCACCCATTAAAAAGGACGATGTCACTATTCTATTGCATTTTGGTTGGCAGTATTGTCACTGGAAAATAGCTGCATTAATATACGATAATTGATTTTGCATTCATTTCACTGGCAGACAATTCTAAGCTCATGATAGCACTTGGTCCCCACATTTCTTAAGCCTTTTGAATGAAATGTTACCAGAATACTAACAGGAACCTTGCTGTAAGGCCCTGATTTACCACTTTCATTTGATGCAGTTAAAGCCACGGATTTATGGATATTGATGTCAGTACATCTTGGCAAATTGTCACTTGGACACCTAATGAATACTTGAATTGTGTCACATAGATGCAATGTGGTGTGTAAATACATGGTCAGCGCAATGTCATGAAATGTGTAAGAATATACCACATTGCAATAAAATACCAATCTTTCCTGAATATGCATATTTGGTGTATATATTTGTCATGAAATTAAATTCTTATGGGGTCATTTTCATATCTTTGTTACAGGGAAGGTTTTTGATACATTGTTGCTGAATAATTGGCATTTACTTGATACAATGCTAATTAGTCAACTAAAGAAACACTCAACCCCCCCCCCAGCAAAATATAACTTAAGAAAGCCAAAATCAAATGTACAAAAAATTAAAGGAACCTATTTAAAGTACTAATTAGACAGTGAATTAATGTCATTTTGGTTCGTTATTCTGCAATGGTCGTGGATTTCTCACTCCTTATTCACTAAGCAGTGGATTTTCTTTAGCAAAGGAGCTTACAGTGTCAGAAGCTATTTCATGTGGAGTGTGGCATAGTCAGTCAAACATTAGTAATATAGAGTCTTGTGCAGAGATGCATAATGGGGCTAATTCAACCATAACACCCTGAGTGAAGTGCAGTGACATCATCCTCACAATCTTTTACTAACTTTATTAAGTGATTGTTACATCCCTTTCTGTGTCACCTTATCCTTAGTTTATTTTGTCACTTGGCAAAGTCAAATTTCCAAATTCGACATAGTACACCTTGCCTGCGGCCTCATGCTTTTATAGTGGTCATAGAACTCCTCGGTGTCTATTAATATCCTTATAAATTACAGAAATGGGTACATTATTCACAATATCATATACAGCTTCCATCACAGAGCTATCAGGGGACTCCGGTTATAAATAAATATAGGGAACACTAATTAAATTATTGCAAGTTCAGTTTACTATGTTGGTTATAGTCAATACTGGCAATGTGTTTCTCCAAAAACAAACACCAAAAAATTAAAATGAAAAGTGCAGTATGTACATAGATTTTTTCACTTGAAACTTAGGGGGGAATTCACGATAGTGCGAA
>WMED01030979.1:0-10012 GCA_019650415.1 Pipa parva | reverse complement strand
CGCAGTCGCGTCTTTATAATGAGAATATTGTCGTAGTCGTGACTTTATTATGGGAAAATTTTCATGACTTTACAATGGGGAAATGCTATGGGAATCCGCTGTTTGTGTATTTGACAGTCGAATTTGCACCTTAGTGAATAACCCCCTTTAGCCTTATGATCATACTTATTCTTCTACTGTCATTCGGTGGTTTTTCCAACAAATAGGAAAAGGTTACTTCCCATGGAATTGATCAAAGAAAACCCTTTAAAGATTCATGTAAATTCACCAAAAGTTCTTTATTATCCAATCAGTGCAGCAGTCAGTTATACCATTATAAGAGAGAAATAGGTTGTCCACTTCAGCTGAGACAAGTGTTAAAGGGACACTAAACTTCTGTTTTGGTCAAGGCTTCTACTATGTGGTTAGGAACAATGATTAGTTGTAACACTAATACTTAAGTTCTTGGATACAATCCAAAATGTATATTGATAATATATTCCCTTGTGGGAAAATTGCATTTTATACCAGTTAATCCAGCTGCTTTGAGATGTTTGCTCACATCTGATGGAATTTTGTGTCATTCCTATTCAGTAACTATACAACATATTGCTCAAAAACAACTGTTAAACTGACATCAACAATGTTTTTTGTGCAATTTAGCAATTGTCCATAGCTGTTAGAGAACAAGCAAGTTCTAATATCATCATTATTATATCAATTCTAAGCTATTTCTAGTTCAACCAGAGAAAGGCCTTGCTATTGATCTGTTGGTGTTATTTACTGGTATACTTGTGTAATCTGTCTGTTGTGCTGAAAGCCAGGTCAAGGATAATAATCCTTATCTAATCCACTCTAATTTCAGTTCTCATTGCTTTTCTCTTCCTTTCTCTGTCTTCAGCTCAGTCAGTTAGTTATTCATGCTGATCTTGCTAAGTCATTACTATAGTAGGCATTTGCTTGTGCCTAAACACTTTAGCAGTATTTATTTATTTTTATGACCAGGAATTGTTCTGCACCCCTTTAGTAAATGACACACAACATTTTTTTGTGTCATCTCTGATATTTTACAGCCTCACTCTGTTCAGCCAACCTTTGTTATGTACTCAGAGTAGTGATCTCCTGAGACACCATGTTGCAGTCCTTCAGTTTGCCTTATGAGCAAGTATGTTTATTTGGCTCACACAGGCGGATCAAAGGCTTTCTTGTCTGCTAGAACAGTTATACAAATGTCTCAAACAGCTCAGTAATATGGAATCTTTGTGTGTAAGTTTACATTATAGGACGTTGCCACTGTGTTGAAACAATTACAAATGTAAAACTTTTTTTTTCCTTACATAAATCATTTGATTAGCAAAGCAAATGGGCTATTTCTGAACTATAACATTCAGTGGAACATTTCTATTGCATAAGGGTCTAAAGTGAGCTAGTTTAACTTCTGGAAACAGTATATTGCTCTTCGGGGACATACATTATTGTTGGCGATGGAAACAAAAAGGACTCTCTCATTTTGCATTCACATGCATTTGTATTCTGCTTTATGATAGCTTCTTTGAAATAGTGTTTACATTTATGCTTCTCACTTGTTATGACAGAGACAAATGACCCCGCTCTGTACTAGGAAACTAATGACCCAAAAAAAGACAACCATCAAAATGAATCTATTTTCCTACGTGAACAATATGGGGGAAAAAAAAAAGAAGCTGGTCTTTAGCAATTTTTCAACCGCTGCTTTCCAGAGCAAACCAGAGGCTTTCTGCAATGCCTTGGGCTGTTTTCAACAGAAGAGCTCTGCATGATCTCCAAATGACTGAAAAGTGCTACTGTAGCAGAGGGAAATGCGTGCAATCAGGCATAGTTGCTTTTACATACTGTAATCTTTGGCAATTAGAACAACAATGACTGCATTTTGCTCTTTTGCGATGAAGGATATGTGCCACTTATTTTAGTTGCTGGCAGGCTTTTATAAGATAAGATCCTCCTGCTGTTTTGAACTGTAACTGCCAACAGCTTTGTTGCATGTTAAGGGTTTTTTAAAGGGCAGTATTAGCCAAATTAGATGATTTACATTATATAGAAGCTGCATGTAAATAATAATTTTTGTTTATTCTATTCAGGGCTGGACTGACTGAGGCCTACCCTAGGTCCAATAAAGGGACCCATTGTCAGTTTAGGATTCCGCCAGCCTGGAGAATCCCAATGTGTAGGCCCTCATTCAACTTCTAATAAGCTGTAGGTTTCGATTTATTGGAATTAATGACTGTTTATTCTTCTGAGTAGTGTAGCTATCCTAGCATACCACAGGTAAGATACATGTGGTCCCCCAGGTTAATGTCCATATGTAACTAGTCCTCTATAAGTTTATACTAGTTGGTTTTTTTTTTTGGTTTTTTTTTCTGGTACACTAGAATATCAAGGAATATTCTAGCAGGCTTCAGTACCAGTAATACATACCTTTATTAGGGGATTAATTGTACTTTGGGGCCTGGAATCTGTATGGGCCCTAGAGTTCTTCAACAAACACAACTCACAGATTTGAAAACACACCATGTATTACTAATGAAGCTACAGGTGTCTAAATTCATAGTGGCCATGACAAAATGGATGCAAGAAAACACAGGCTAAATGGCAGGCTTTACTTATAATATCTCATGCTGGGAATCTGTGGGCATACTTCAGAGCCATGTACTGAATGCTTCTACCTGCTTATTTTTAAGGAAACAGTTCAGCTAAGGGTAGCCCAGTGCTGATGGCATCATATCAAGGTGCCAGTTGATGACTGTGTGGCAGATACATAAAGAGCAGTAGGCTGTAATGCTGTTGGAGCACAAGGAGCGCATGCTGGCCTTTAGTCAAAGATTGCATGCATGGTCATGTGACATGAAGAGTGGTAAGGCATAATCTTCTTTCCTTTGTCTGCTGTAGTCCAAGAGGTCTTGATCTGATGTCACTGCACCACTGCTAAAAATAAGAAATCCATGAAGTGGTCCATGGCTATTTATATAGCTGCAGATTTTACCTTATAGGGGGATAAAAGAGCTGAAAGTCAAATTAAAGGTACAGGTTCATAACTGATGAATGCGTTCATTGGTGAAAGCACAACAGTGAAAATTTGTTGTAATGGTGATTTGTTGTTGTTATAATAGTGCACTGTGTCTCTCTGTTATGGTAGTTAAGAGTTGAATATCTTTGCCAAATCTTCAGGTCCAAAGTCAGAAGATTGCCTCAGTCTATTCAAAGCAGCATCAGTGTAACTGGCTTTCAGCTTCTCTAAATGCTACACTGTCGTATACTAGAGTTAGAATTAACTGGAGATATCAGAAGTTTGCCCTGAGCCACTGTTATTTTTTTCCCTATGGGTTGACCACTTGTTTTTACAAAGAAACAGGTGCTGTAGTCCTACTTTCCTTAAGGAGCTCTGAAACAAAATATCTCCACCTGGATAATTAGTCTAAGACAAGTCCGTGCAAGTTCTCCAAGGTAGGGAACCATTTATATGGTCTTATTCTTTTATAGGAAACCAAAATTTGTGAAAATTAGGATGTCTTAAATTAAGTGCACAGTACTGTTGGGCATGGGTGGGGGGGAAAGGGTTGCAAAAAAATCACTGAGGGTCACATTTTGGCTATAAGCATTCAGTTATGTGACATAGAAGCAGAATATACCATGGGAGATTTCTATGTTAGTTAGTATATGCTGTTAGGAGGTTTCTGAAGTTGAAGTTCTGCAGCTGTTTTAAAACCACACGATGACATTATTGTTTCATTATTTTCTATATTAATGTTGGCTGGCCTGGAGAAATCTCTGTAAGAAAGCATGTCAAGCATCTTGGGCATGCCAAACAAGTAACGGTAATAGGTATAGTAGCGCTCTCTCAGAGATTTGGAGTCTGACCTCATTGCTCATAAACACCCTCGCTATTTCCTGACAAGAGAAATATGATACATTTTTACCTTGCTGAATGCATATTTATTGTTACTGAGTACATAAAAGAGATGCGACTTTCACTTTAATTATATGTACTCTTGTATTTGTGTGCCAGCACTATACACAGGGAAGTAGAATATTTTCAAGCTGTCTTTGAACTAAAATGTTTTCAAGTAGAAGCAATTAGCCCTGTATTATACAGCGGTCGTGATTTTTATTAAACGGATAGAAAGATCTCTCTGTGCAGTCCTACCACTGGGTATGGGTCACTGCACACTTTGTCACACAAACTACATCTTCAAGACAGAGACCATTTCAGGTAATTGAAGTAATTGCAATAGTTAGCTGCAGCCAGGACTTTTGGCTGATTATATTTATAAGGAATGTTATACCCAAGAAATGTACTGTTTCACTTTATTCTCTATCTTTTTAATGCAATTTCTTTCCATGACCTCTGTCATCATCCAGTATAATTATGCAAAGTACAAGTAACCTGGTAATAAACACAGTAGGTACTGAAAATACAAATGCAACCCATTTTTACTGTTATCTTCTATTTCTTGTAATTTTTCTGATTTGTGCAAGGACGCCAAAGAAGAGGTTCATCACAGGCTCCTGGGCAACAGGAAAACCCAGCCAATCCTGGTTTTCATCAACACTCTTTAGGAGCCCCTTGAGTTCTTTGGTGTTTTGAACCAGGATCAAACTACTGCTGATACTGTAACAGGAAAGCACAGCATCCAATAGCATTGCAGTCTAATTTTAATAAGTGTGAGGAATCAATGTCAAGACAAATCAGGGGCTCTTATATGGTGGATCAGCCAGGAGAAGGATCATTGTAAGAGTAATGCTACACCTGCCGTAAGTGTAGCCTTACCTTAACTGTAATTTGATAAGAACCAGTGTGGACAAATGTACCAAATATATACAGTATATGTACAAGCAGGGGACAGCAAATGATCAACAGAGTAGACCCAAGATCTGGATCTCACACTGAAAGAGACAAGACAAGTGCTGCTATTGATAGAGCATAGCAGGGAGGTAGGATATTAGATGAAGAGAATATATTTGGAAGTAATTAGCCTGGAAATTCAAGTGAAACCCCAGTGGATGGATTAATTTACAGAGGATGAACGATAGAAGGGAAAGAGAAGTGAACCTAGAATGGAGTCTCATGGTACTACAGCAGGCAAAAGCAGAGAGGTGCAGTTTGCTTCAGAGAAGGAAACAATGAAAGAATGTTTGGAAAGGTAAGAATAAAAACATAGTATGGTGGTTTTTATTGTACCCTAGTGAGAACCGTTTCTCCCTAGTGGGTACGCTGCTTTAATCAGCAGTACTGGAAAACTCCCAATCCAGGAAGTGTGTGTGTGTGTGTGTGTGTGTGGCATGATGTAAAGTTAATCCAACCCCCCCCATCCACTTTCACCGAAAAACTGTAAGGTAGTGCTATCTTAGAGTGAATAAGTAAAGCATATATAAACAACTGGCTATAGCTCTCCATTGGTTCACTAAAAGTAAAGAAACTTGTATAGATCTCAGTTCACATTCACAGATGCAGGAACACATTCATTGCTCCTATGCTTGACAGCATAGTGGGAGTACTACAGGTGCATGTGCAAAGCTCATCTGCTGAAACTGTTATTTATTGATCTCCGCATCAACAAGGCAACCTTTACTTACAATTCTACTCACCATGTGGCTGCAAAGAGTTGATCTAATTTTATGTCCAGTTCCTAATGGGTATGGAATGCTACTACGTTCATACATTTCCAGCAGTCTCAGAATCTCACATTTTAGTAAAATGTGCAGGGTGGTATGCACAATTTATATTCACTCTGAGTAGAGACACATGAATTGATGTTTCTATATGCAGCTGATATTACAGCTACATGAATGTATGTATGGAGATGAATATCTTAGTTTGCCTTATTGCATCACATTAAAATTGCAGCAGGCTGGACTCATTCCAACATTTGCAGTTGTATTACATAGTGTGTGTTAAATAGCGCAACCTGACTATTTTTTTGTGTTGCAGTTAGTCATGTTTACAGAATGCAGTCTGACTAATTGTATCACAGGCCAAGCACCAATGTGAATGAATCTTCATCATAAACATGTGTGGGAGTTTGTGTTTGTAAGACTGCAAAACTCATTTACAGTTTTATTATTACATGGCAAAAGTGATGAATATATTTGCCTGCACATTTTAACTTATTCCTGAACTGTGATACTATCTGCAAGTGATACTATCTGCAATATTGCACATCCACTGTACATTCTCACACAAAATTAATAACGTGTGTAGCAGCAAATAATATGTGGTCACAGGGTTAGAATGACCATGATAACACCTTAAAATAGAGACAGTGGGCCACATAACCTAACAAAAGCTCACCAAAGTCTGTTTTATGGGTGACAATCCATGTCACATACATAACCAGGAAGTGAGGAGGAGCGGTGATTCATTCATCTCACGATCCTGAGCTGAGGATTGTGAGATGAATGCTGATCTAGGGAGAGAATCAAAAATAAATACTTAAATCAAAAAAAGGGAAAGTTTATTGAATTTTTTATGGTAAGGTAAATTTTACTCCACCCTACTGAGTTGGTAGAGCATTACACAAGCTATAGTTCAGGGGTCTGCAACCTTTTCAGCTGAGAGAGCCATATAGTGCGGCTCCGGTCAGCCCTTTTGAATCCGGAACCGGTGATATCAGCGACTCCGTATTGGCTAGTAACCAAGAAGCGTGGTGATGTCAGTGGCTCTGGATTGCTAGCCAAAGCGCTGAGAGAATTTTGTCTCTACGGCGATTAGCCAGCAGACTATAAAGAGCGGTGCTTGCATGTGAGCAATTCTCGTTACAGTCAAAGAGCCAGATGCAGCCATCAAAAGAGCCACATCTGGCTCAAGAGCCATAGGTTGCAGACCTGTGCTATAGTTAATAGAATACTACCTTGTGACAGATGTATTGATATAGTGGACGAGGCATAGTTTTCCTGGATGGCTTCCCATGTAAAGAATTAATTTTCTGTGTGTCCTGTGTGTTTCTTATGAAAATGTATGCAGATTTAAGGGGGAATTCACGATTGTGCGAAGTGAGCTCCAAATCCTTCGGGCCTCACTTCGCACAGACTTGTATGCGCTCACTGATGTCCTGCACGCGGACATCAGTGAGCGCTTTAAAGGGATTCCAGTCTCGGTGAGACCAAAAGAGTTGCCTCGCTGAGATTGGAATCCCTTTAAAGCGCTCGCTGATGTCCGCGTGCAGGACATCAGCGAGCCCATAACACCATGTGCAAAGTGAGCTGAAGGATTTGGAGCTCACTTCGCTCAATGGTGAATTCCCCCCCTTAAAGTATATAGTTGGTAATACAGAAAGAGTTAATTATTGTTGCATTGTTTCCTTTAAACAGACCCATATGAAAATGATGTTAGTTCAGACCACAGTCCCTGCAGCCAGCTACAGTTGCTGAAATTTCTGGCACCAAGGTGATGGGCCCATTGTCAGTCTTGCATTAAGGCCCTAAAAAAAGATAAGGTACCCTACTGGCACCATATGCTGTAGCTCCTGCTTTAACCAGTCGTATTACTGGTAACTGGACATATTTGAATCCAGGTTACAGAAACACAGCACCCAGTTTTTCGATCTTAGGCCACCCACTAGCCCAGCCAGTGTTGAATTGGTCTGCCAGTATACATGGGAAAATTCCTGTGGGCCCATCCAACAGGAACCTAGACAGAGCAATCAATCAGTATCTTCAAAACCAAGTTGAAATCTTACAACTTGGAGCACTAGCACTGGTTTTAAGTTTTCTCTATTTTATCTTTAAGCAACTATTTATTCTAAAAATGTTCAATATTTTCTTATTTAATTGGCATTAAAGCCAAATGAATGGACACTTTATGTTACTGCACTTGTTACCCTCATATCTGTTTTTGTAAGTCTTTTTCCAGTTTAGATTGCAGGGACCTCCGTCCTCATGATTCAGTCACGGCCTGACACTTAGAGTGATGTATTTTTTTGATAATATGCTTGTAATTTACTTCACTTGTTCTTTGTTACACACTTTTCCCTTGTCTGTATTATAACTGTATTTTTGGATTGTACTGCATAACATAGTGGCGATTTATAAATAAAAATATATATACATAAATACAGTGTTGCATGTGACCTCACATGTCATGTGACATTGACTGGTGAGGGGGCCCTCTCGGTAGACTCAAATCAGCTCAGTTTGACACTGGGAACAGCAGACTAAGGCAAAGAGAAAAAAGGCAGAACAGCAATGCCTTGGAGAAATATTATACACAGGCAAATAAAACATTGACAAAGCAAAAAAATCAGGTGACAATGGCTTTTCAAATAGTGTGCTGCTGGGTAAGGTTATCGTGAGCTCTGTTTGTTTATATTATATTCTGGAAATTGCAGGCTGGCAAGCTTTGGAAGGCAGTGTTTTTATCACTAGTCTTTAAGGAAAGTTATTGAAAAGGCAATATTGTGACAGTTTTAGTAATGCATTCCAATTACACATTAGAATTTTGAAATACATGAAATTCTGCCAGCCTCCATTTATATGCACGGAAAATGACACACAGCAGGTTCCTTTCAGAATATTTTTTCACTGTTTAATAGTTTTGCACATGCTGTAGATCCTTAATGACTGAGTGATTCTTTTAGCTGTTACTTTACCAAATGGCACTACAAACAAAATAATAGAGTATGTTTAAAGAGGCTAATTGTGTGAATGAGGCAAATCGATCATTGACTTTCTACTTTTATTTATTGAGGTTGGATTGCACTGCTGTGCAAAAGGTTTCATTCTATGTAAGAAGGGAATTGTATCTGCAATCTGGGAATGGTTTAGACTTCAATTCCTTACAGCAATCCAATGATGCTATGTCTTGCTCTTCATTTACAGAAAAAAATAATCTATAAACATTCCAGAACTATGTAAATGCTGGAGTGGAAGTGTCCATTTATTTATTCCTCACCCAGAAGTAGTGTAGTGAAACTCTGATTAAAATGGGGGGATAGTATCATAAAGATGATTTCTCACCATTGTAGTTGTGTTTTCACGGTTTTTATAAATTCAAACAAAACATCACAACTAGCTACTAACTGCTACAGAAATAACTACTATTGCTAAAGTTAGGTAAATAAAAATTTGAACTCTCTGTCAGACTACTGCAATTACCTGATGCATACACTGCAATTAACTTTAACAGTGGGAGTCCTGTGCAGTAGCTTACCTAAGCGCCTCAGGGCCGCAATGCAGGATCAGCGACTGGTCCTCTCCCTGGGGAGTAACCAATGCTATATATGACTAAAAGGGAATGATCATGTAGGAGTGTGAATTAGCAACAATTTTGCATATCCAGCAAGTTTCCTTATTTTCTCAGAAGTAGTAAATTGACTCTCATTTTGTGACATTATGCCGACCACATATTCAAAGAGGAACTAACTATAGTGTAAATTAATACTTACTTGATTGATCTAGCAGCAGCGCACAAAGTGTACTACTGCTAGATCAGTATTCATCTGATGATAATCCAGCCCAGGAATGTCAGATGACTCCATAGCTGCTCCTCCTCACTTCCGGGTCTATGTAAGTGACATCAGTTGCTCATATAGACCCGCCTCTCCCAAGTTTCATAGACATTAACCAACTGTGCATGGTGCACTGTCAAACTCCAGAATGGCCCAGTGGAAGATTCCCCCATGCCCTGGTGGGCAGGTCTGACACTGCTAGCACTTTATAACATTTTTGTACATCTGTTGCACCCACTACATGGTACTCAGTTTATTAATTTGAAGAAATTTATCTGTGAGCCAAATAGTTATAAAAAGTATGTCCCATATGTATTTCAATGCTGTCAATGCCTGACATCACTTACTTAGTGGGGTTATGTTAATATAATTGTGTCAAAAAACAAGGTAGTGGATATGCATGAATACATAAAGAACCATTCAGTCATGGACCCTAAGGCCTCTTTTTCAAAATCTACCCATGCTGCAATGCTTTAATATTTCATGGTATGGATTGTGCAGTACAAGTGCTGGTCAACGAATTAGAATAATTTGAAATAGTGCAATCATGAAAT
>WMED01030978.1:0-10012 GCA_019650415.1 Pipa parva | reverse complement strand
TTTGTATATATATATATATATATATATATATATTCCACACTTCAAAATAGTATATAGATATTTCATTTTATTTACTGCAGTCAAAAACACAACTGCGTGCTATTCACTTTCCTCAACAAGTACATGATTTACTGTACTACCAAACTGTGAAAGCATACATACGTATTTATTGATAATTTTCACAACATCTTTGTTCCCACATGAGGAATGAATGTTATGTCAGTTTAAAGTATAGGTTTGTTGCATGAAGTCGACTTTCTAGGTAGACTGGGATTAATTCCAAGTAACCACTACCCTTTCTGTAAAATTAAGTGGCACTCCCTCTACAGCAGCAGTTCCTCCACCTGTCAACCTGTGGGTCGCAGGTCCGCCCACACGCAGATCTGACTCGGTGTGAAGATGTCATTGCGGGGGTCGCAGCCTAAGGTAGGTTGAGAACCGCTGCTCTACAATTTTAAAACTTCAATGACTTCTAAATAGTTAATCTCTCTGTAAAAACTTACATGTTTTTCAGTCACACTCCTTGGTAATCAACAATCCAGCTGGTATGGGAAAGGAAAGAATGACTTTTTTAATTACCGACAGAAAAATGCTAATACCAGTGTAAAGAATTAGGTTTACAAACAATATTTCTGCAAGCCGATTAAATTCCAGAAAACAGTATAAAAAAATATCAAACAAAACGGGATTTCTATAAATATTTGGATCATGGTTAAATATACAAATGGACATCTGTTTAACTTCCCCTGTGCTTAAGTCAAATCAAAACTATTATTCCTATAATACAAAAGTGGAATAATGAATCTTTTCAGGAATACAATATACCATCAAACATTTCAATTTCTCTTTCGTATTTCATTGAAATCGATGATAGAATTGCCTCTAAAGGAAATAGAAAGGATTGAAAAGAACCTGACGGAACTAAGTCAGACCACTTCATCTGGACCCTATTCTGCTCTCTCCTGCCCCACAGTGGGCAAGTGGTCATTGTCTGTTATCCTAGACCAGCTTCACAACTAAAAATACCAACATTCAGAGCTGGCTATTTATAGAACCAAATAACACCAGAAATGAAGACTGATATTTGGTTTGAGATGGCGATTATTCCTATATAGTTATTGTAAAAATATTAATGTAGAAGATTAATATGTGATTTTTATTGCCTTGGTTTTTTTTCTTCTTTCCATTAATTGCATGAATATGTATTATCTGTGGGTTCTTAAACAATGCAAGGAGTGGGAGTTGTTTGTTTACTTATTTAAAAAAACAGCAGAACATTTTTAGAAGTAATATGTAAAATAACTGCCATGTCAATTCTATTGGGTTTTTTTCCCCCCTCTATTTGTGATGCTTGTCTGTTAGGCTAGGTTCGCACTAGCGTATGATGCGCAGCGCATCATACGCTAGTGTGAAAAAAAAAAATGGCTCAGTGAAATCCTATGATACTTACCTAGTTCCGGACAAACTAGCATATGACGCGCATACGCCGCGTCTGGATTGTTGGGTATTGCATTTTGACCAGCATATGATATGCCGCACACAAAATACGACCAGATAGGAAGAGCCGTGAATGCCGAGGGAGCAATCACTCTGTCGCTAGTAAGTGCAATACACATAATACACTAGTGTGAACCTAGCATTAAGGCTATACGGGGAATGAATCAACAGGACTAAGTAACCCAGTGGGGGCAGGGATAGGTTGTGACATCCAATTAAATGGAAATAAAAATTTAATGATCCACATTCCAGTCATTGGGGAACCTTTCTAATAACAAAAAGCAACCAATCAGCAGTTAGAATCCATTGGTTAAGATGAAGACTACAAGACAATACCTGTCACTGATGCCCCTGTACCTGTACTGATCAGCTTTCATATCATGATACTATGTCCAGGATCGTGAGATGAACACTTCCCTCCTCTGTGTGTGACATTTGTAGTCACATAGTACCTGTCCTCCTCCAAAATTTTGCCAAATCTAAAACACTGCGCCTGCACAGATCGATTTTCTTCGATAGTGTACTGATGCTGGGCACAATCACCTATAATATGGTTATTACTTAATTTTCAAGCTGATCTGGAAAGTCTATTCTAGAATAATGAAACCCAACCTTTTATTGGTTGATACACCTCGGAAAAAGATTGCCCCTGTTGGTACATTTTTCTTCGTGACTTATCACTGAAGGAAGGATGGTTAGGGGAACTATCTTTTCTAAAGGCATGATAATGAATACAGTTAATCACATATTTAAAATATTTGACACAACTCCTCAATGCCTTAAAGTGCACCTGTGACCTCAAAACTAATACTAATTCAGTTTGACATTATAGCTCCTCCAATCAGATCCCTTAAATCAATGATCTAGCAGGGATCTGATTGGAGGAGCTATAATGTCAATCATCATTTAGTCCCATACAACCTGACTCGGGAAAGAAAAGTCAGGCTGACAGGGAAGATGACAGAGAGAAACGCTGTATAAAGGTACATTTTTTAACATACATATATACTTACAAAAACATTTATTTCATTAGTACAACCTAAATTAGTATTAGTGTTTTGAGGTGACAGGTGCACTTTAATTCACATATATTTTTGCATCCATTGAATGTCATGAAATTGCCATTATATAGTTCAAGAAAATGTACACAATCCTCCAGTGATTTTACATGCATTTCTCTCTGTCAAACTGAACCAGTTTTAAGCCAAACTTGTCACTGGTATTATAAAAATTTTGTCATTTTGTATTAAACTGACATTAATTTTAAATTTCCAAACTTTAAAGTTGTTTTTTTTATTAAAGTTGACTAGCGTGTCAGTTTTCAGCCTCACTGAGCGTGTTTTGTAAAGATGACGAACTAGAAAATAGACTATTTTGAAAGAATGTTCAGAGACGGACCTGCTCTTTGTCAAGAAATAAACTAAGTGAAGCACCATATAATGGTGTGGTGATGTGGCAAATTCCTAACATGGCTTCCAATATCAAATACAGAGATTGCACAAGGGAAAACAGAGATTTCAAATAAGTCATTGTGTACAGTTTTAAATAAATATGTAGATTAGTCACTGAACTTCTCATCTACTGTAGTCCAAGAAAATATTAGGTTTGCCGTTAGCAGAAACTGTGTTCTAAATAGTTAAATGCAAAAAAACGGCTCTTGAGAAATGAAAAATCAACTTATTAATGTTTAGCTGCAGGCAAAGGAGTCTGGGAAGCCTACTAATCTATTTTACATTGACTATATATGGCAGTTGTTTCAGGAACACAGAATGATGTGTTTGTGTTGATGCAGTTGAGGTAGGAGATGCCTCTGATTGGTTCCTACATTTCAGCACTTTTGAGTTTATATTATCTTGCTCATTTTAAAATGTGTTATATGGAGATCAGAATGATAAAAATTTAGTACCACTGACAAGGCACATCAGCATGCAGCCAAAACACATAGCATGCTTTATGTGTCAATTAAAAAGCGTCACAGCAGACCTTTATTCAAAATAAAGTGATGCAACAAACAAGCAAATTCCCCATATGCTTCCATATTCAAGTTTATATTTAAGCTATCATTCTAAAATGTAAAAAAGATTTCTGTTAAGGGATGCTATACTTTCTGAGACTAGATAAACAATGCCTGGAATCAGCAAGGAGAAAAGCAAACGCAATGTAATCCCAGTCTGAATGGATTATTTTTTTTTTCACTTTTTTGTTTTAAGCATGTTAAATAATAATACTATTATTTTCTTGTGCAGAAACCTTCACCTAGGACAGTTTTTCTAACAATTCAAAATTAGTATTTTTTTTTTTCATTTTTGCTTATTAAAATTACAAACAGGCTACAAGAGGCTTTCAGTCGGCTGGTAAGCAGAAAAATAAGCAGAAAAGATATCTCTGTGTATATACCAGGAAGCCGAACTATATTGAACAATGAACTGCTTCCAATTCAGCCTATTCCTTCTCTGGACAGTAACAAAACATAATATACAATATTTTTTTCCCTTATTTACTGCATTTTTAGCTACGACTTCAAATTTACCAAGAGAACCTACTAATGACTAGGTTGTATTACACATTGCACTTTAAAACAATCTGCAGAACATGTAAGGAATGTATACGTTTAAAACTTTGGTTTGTGTTTTGAAAACATATCATGTGACATTTATAATCCATAAAGATGTAATTTCCACTGAAGTTGTATGTTCTATTGCATCTCATCTGCATCCACATTCTTTAGCAACCATATTGGGGTAGCTCTGAATCCTGATCCCATTCTCATCTACCACCATGAGCCATTGCTCATCATATTTTATAGGTACACAACATGGGGGACGAGCAAGGCCTGTCTGACTCCTCTCCTGAAGCTGGATTAGCAGAACCACATGTGTCTGGTAGTCACTCTGCGTGGTCTGAGGAAATCGGCAAGGTCCCACACAATTATTGATGTTGATTTCATCAGGCAAGGGTATGTCTTTGTACTCGGCAAATGGCCTGAGACTGATAGTCAGCTCTTGAAGTCGGCAGTGAGGTTTGACATCTGTGCCCCTGTTTTGCCTAGAAAGCTTCTTTTGGTCTTGCCAATAAGAACGTATGGTCTGAAGAACTTTAAGGAGCATCAAAGAATGAAGCTTCTTGTTTTGAATTTCTCCCACCTGTGATGTATTCTCTGTTTCTGTCGGTAAATAACTAATATTATAAGAGCCATAGCAAGAATATAAGAGGCGCTGAAGGATATGGACATGATTGTGGTTAGACAAAAGCTCTTCCATGTCTTCCATCACCTTCTGAAGCTTTTCTGTCATCTTTTCCAGCAGTTTTCCAACAAGCCTTCCTTGAAGAGCTTGTGTTCCTAGCAGAAATCTACTTCCTGAGAGAAACAGAAATACCAAGGGCTCATGAGACTCTACCAGCCATTCAAGTGCTTCCGTGTCTGTGACATTGAATATCTGGGGGTGCACGTTTCCAACACTGTGATCACTAGGGTCAACAGGAAGCTGAATGGTTGAACTTTTTTTACCGTGAGATCTTAGCAGAAGTGTGGAGAGCTCTGACAGCATCTCCAAGAACTCATCCTTCTTATCATCAGGAGTAACAGCGGGGTTTACTGTGGCACTGTAAATAAAGATATCAGTTAGTGAAATGTGGGCACAAGTAAGTAAAAAGTATAAATAAATAAACAAAGTACAAAAATGATTTCACCTATTTAACGTATCCAATTGATCAGTTGTGTTAGGATGGCATATAGCACAAATTTATTTAAAAGCTGCAAAGTAAAAGCAGGCAAATTATATATACAAATACATGTTTTATAACTTTAATGCAATTGTAATTTTTCCAGTCATCAGAAGAATCAATTTGAGCTGTAACCTACTTCTTCCTAGCAACAGCCTGCTCCAAGTAACGCAACTGACCCAAGTGATGTCCTCTTTGACTTTAAACTCTGGAGGTGTATACCAGATCATATACAGGGTGTATTGTGTTTATTTTATTTGTAATAATTTATTTTATTTAATGCAAAATACAATCCCACCCAATGAGGGAGAGTGGTAAAATTAAAATATAGTAAATATTTCCTTTTGGGAAGATACAGTGGTATGCATTTAAGCAAGTATAATTTATGTCATTTTCATTCATAACATTTGTAGAGCAAAGCTATTTTTTACTGTTACATTTCAGTGATGGAGGAACAAGCAATGCATGTAACTTCTTCTAATGAGAATGAATTACAATGAAAACAAACCTTAAGACTAGGTTTATATCGTCAGCCTGGGCCACAAAGGATAAACTTTCAGTTTTGGTTGTTCCACCAATAACCATAAACAGGACTGGTGTCATCTTGGTTGAACACCTACTGTCTGTCCCAGAAAGGAGTCTTTGTGTTTCTGCATCTGATAAGGAAATCCCTAAGTATGAGAAAGGGAGAGAACATTTATGGCAGTGCTTGGCTCATCCCTCGCAGTAACTAGTAGGCGCTTCCATTCTATACACTGTCTGATCACTTGCTATGTTTGAATAAGAATGTTAAATTGAATAATATCAAGGCATAAAAGATCTATAAGATGTTGTGCCTATTTTTGTTATCTAAAAGTTTCATCAATGCAGTTGATTGAATTGTGACCTCTGTTTTCCCACTTACATACTGTTGAACCTATTGCTAACATTATAAACCTGAGATTCAGCTGATCACATTCAATATGCAGGAATAAAACGGGGGTCGTAATTCATCATATGAATTACAGTATATATGTTATTCATTTCAGGCACACTTTGTGGTCCAGTATTTATTCAGTCTTGGATGCAGTAACAATTTCTTTCAACATATTATGATAGTACTATAGCTAGTAAAAAAACAAAAAACATACTACTATTTTTTTTTTTCTAAAATAATATTCACTTCTGCTGGTTTAACAACCAATACATTGTCTATAACGTTCTGTCTAGATCAAGGCTCACAGAAAATTCATACCATTCGAAAAGTCTTTTAGATGAACAGACAATTGGAGTCGTGGGTCCCCAGAAGAGAGGTTCCTCACTGTTCCGCGCAGGCTTACAACTAGATACCGAGTGTTGAAAGACACACAGAAAACCTGTAAGCAGTTTCATAAGGTATCAGAAACTTTGAGACATAGAAAAACCCTCTCTTAAAAGAAAAATAGAATGTTTAGCTGTACATGATGGGAATGTTTTTTTAGGAAAAAATTTGTAGTTTTGCCTTCCTTCTTATAATGAGTGTGAGATGTGTGTTTGCTAAATGCGATTTGTTATGTGGTGGCAATGTGAATTGTGTAGAACCACAGCTGTATAGCATCCAATAGATGAGACATAGAGTTGACCATGAGAAGAGACTGAGGCCCAGGCAAAAAAAGTCTGAAAATCACTGGCCCCAGTCCTGACTGAGTGGAGGTTTTAGTGTAACTATGATTAACTATAGAGAAACACAGTTGGGGCTCATCATGTTATTGTAGTTATGGTGACTACATACAGGAAATCTGTTACATGTGGTATAATTGTTGGAGAGTTGTGGTCGCATTTTTGGCCTCCCAGCACATTATGACCATTTCATTGTTTAGGACACATTAACTTACAAATAAACTAATCAAACATAAATTGGAGACAGATAGGGAAATTCCTCAACAGGGGCAAATGTTGAAGAGATCTAGAAACCCATAGCAACCAATCAGAATTTGCCTCTCTACTACCTGTGAATGCTAACTTCTGATTGGTGGCCAATGGGTCGCTAGACCTCTGTAAATATTTGCTCTTGCTGATGAATTGCCCTGGGAAGATTTTGGTGAGTAAACTATTTTATATAAAGAATCCAGGGAAGCGCATGCTTATTTCCCACTTGTTGTTGAGCTGCTGGATAGGGAAAACAGAATTCATTTGATATAAGATTATATGACTGGAACAGAATTCCTGCTTGCCTGCTCTGGTAGAGCTCCTCTGTTTGACAATACTATCTTTGATTCGTGCTGACCCATAGAAGAGCCGTGTTCTTCAGGATAAAAGACAAGTAGCAGTAAGTGGACATGTTGCAGATGACTTGATGTAACATGTTTCTTTACAGATCCCTGAAAGTGGAGTTTGGCTCCGTCCTCCCATTCCACTGATGGAAGAAAATGAACATAGAACAGTAATGAGCATGTGAAGAAGAGTTTGATAAATGGATAAACACAGTATACTTGGCATACTGCCATGGAAACAGAAAATGTTTCTTTCATGGGTTTTTTCTCATGGATCAGTTACTGAGGTTAAAGAGACAGATCTTCAGTAGGCTCAATTACTCCCTCATATAAGTCAAATGTAAAGTCACATGGTTATAATACACCAGTAGCACTGAAATTTGCAATTTACAATCTTATAAAAGGCTAGTTCTATCATCAGAACTAGCCACGTAGAACTCAGTGACCCCTGAGTTTAAAACCATCATTTTGAAATTTTCTCCAAGAGTGACTTTTGCTAACTGATATATAATAATAACAGTAGACTATGGCACAGTGTCAAAAAGCTAAACAGTTATAGTATAAACAGGGGTGCATAATTCTCAAATGCATGAATAAATAGAAATTTTTAAAAACCTAGAGAAAAAAAATAGGAACGTAAAATAATGTAGGACACCAAATAAAGATGTCACCTCCACATTCAGCGATGTAAAACCTGCCCTCTAATTTATATTATCGAGAGGCAGGGGGTTCATTTCTTAAAGTGCACCTGTCACCTCAAAACTCTAATACTAATAGAGGTTTTACTAATGAAATAAATGTATTTGTAAATATAAATGTATTTAAAAAAATGTAGCTTTATACAGCGTTTCTCTCTGTCATCTTCCCTGTCAGCCTGATTTTTCTTTCCTGAGTGTTGGGTTGGGCGGGGCTAAATAATGATTGACATTATAGCTCCTCCAGTCAGATCCCTTAAATCATGATTTAGCAGGGATTTGTTTGGAGGAGCTATAACAGTGATGGCTAACCTATGACACGCGTGTCAGAGGTGACATGTCAAGACATTTTTGCTGACACGCGTCATGGCACCATTCATGTAGTGCTCTCAATAGGAGAGTTGCCCCACCTTCAAAAAATTATGGATTTTTCTCAAAGTGACACACCACCTGAGTTATGCTCAGTCTTTTGATGAATTTTGACACACTGAGCTCAAAAGGTTAGCAATCACTGAGTTATAATGTCAATCATCATCACCTGACCCAGGAAAGAAAAGTCGGGCTGACAGGGTGACAGAGAGAAACGCTGTATAAAGGTACATTTATTTAATACATATATATTTACAAAACGTTCATTTCATTAGTACAACCTAAATTAGTATTAGTGAAGGGTTTTGTACAGATAGAGCAGCGGTTCATCCCACGAGGGTCGATAACCGCTGCTAAGCCCAGAAGTGCCCGCAGGACCCTTCTTATAAGGGTTCCTGCGGGGTGACGTCAGCCCAAAACGTCACCATGTGACGCGCGTACGTGATGACGTTCAGGCGAAACGTCACACCACAACGTCAGCGCCAGGGATCGCGGCTCTCAAAAGGTTGAGAACCGCTGAGATAGAGGGTACTTGTATTTTGTTCATTTTTACCTTGGTTTATTAGTTGGGTGGGGGGTGGGGGAAGTTATTTATAGTTCTCTCAATGTGGTGAGGAAAGTTGGAAATTAATTTTTCAAAAACTGACAGAGGAATGTTTAGGGCTGGGAAGTTTATTTTGTGTTTATTTTACAATTCAGCCAGGTAACAAACATATCACACAATAAATAGATGGTGCGAAAGGTACTGGAATGTTAGGTGAGTTGGAACCCATAGTAGTGACTGGATATCTATGGGTTTTAATTTCAATCCACCATTTAGTATTTGGCTCTGTGTGGTGGGATCTGATAGAGTCCATCATTGTATGTGTCATTTTGTTTATAAAACGCCACAAATGTACACAGCGCTGTACAATTCAGCCACACAAATATAATGCAGACGTGGGAAAAGTGCATTAAACAATACAAGTAAAGTATCACAAGGATACAGCACTTCAAGTGCCAGGTTGTGGTTGACACAAGTGGTTGAAGGTCCCTGCCCCGTAGAGCTTACAATCTAAATATTATTTTTGTTTCTGGTAGTTCTTTCTTTTTTTATCTGTGTTCATTTTGTTTTTGGGGAATATGATTTGTGTGAACAAATAAATACATTTCATGTACTACTTGCCCCACTTTTTTTTACTTTGTTATTAGATGTGCTACTTTATTCCCCTAGATCACTTTTATCTTGTCTGCCATTGTACCTTCCAGTAAGTAGAGACTTGACAGGGGAACATGGGATTTACATTATACGTCAGGAAATAATTTTCTGTGCTGTAATGACAAATGAAAAAGTTAACTAAAGCTTCTGTCTAAAACTGATTCTATCTAAGCCAAACTGAGCACGTCCCATTGTGGGCCTTCTTTGTTGCCCTATAATTGCAGATTAAAATTGACCATTTGTGAGGGTGTTGTATTTGAGGAGAGGTATTTTGCCCCAATTCTGCAGACATACTGGAG